>WNNJ02002327.1:0-243618 GCA_012934845.2 Pomphorhynchus laevis
TATATATATATATATATAATGAATAGTTGCTAGGTCACACGAGGTGACTTTCGCATTGAAAACCAGCTACAAAATCTTCCTTCATGATATCAAATTCCATACACCCTGACTACTAACGGCCACATTGCCACAGCCGTTTTCGTTTCGCCCGCTTTTTGCCACATGTTGGTAGCCCCGGGCTCATCAGAAGGCTGACTACCAACTCTTCGCCTTTTGAAATTTGACATTTCCGAGATTCGAGCTGTCGCTCTCCGTACTTGGCTTGCGCGTGAAAGCGCGCAAGTGAAATTATCTTATTATATATACGAAAACGTTATTGAATGTGAACATAAAATATTCTAAAAATTATTTAAGCATTTTGTTTTTATGTACATAGATCATTAGTAAAAAATCCTATTCGTCAAATCGAAGGAACATTTGATTTGCTGGAAAGTTTGTATGTATATATTAACATTTATAAGCTATTTATGTAGAAATCAAATATATTTGTAGTGTTTTAAGGAATTTAAATTTGTATTTAAAAATATAAATTTCGACGAGTGATTTTCACGGTTGTTTTTATTTAATTGTTTAACAGTAGATTCAATTAGTAATCTTGTATGTAGGCTAGTGTCACATAGCATATTTAATTATGATATGGTTTCGTTCACTTAACTTTTAAACATCTTAAATTTGTTTATATAAAACTCGTTGAATATATTATTAATCCGTGAATTTAATAGCGACTATTATAATTTATTAGTAGACAAAAAATCAAATGTATATTGCATACAAAGCAGGAATTAACAAATGTTATGCAAATAGCACATATATAGATTTTATTCTGTCTTGTATTGATATATCATATAAACATCATAATCATGTATGCCATTAAAATAGTATTAATATAATCCTAAATCATTTACTACATATTCTATATGATACTATTGAGCCACTTATTGATAAACCAATAAAAATAAAAAGGTGTATATATACGCTATAGCTACATATGTGAGATGAAGAAAGATCATGCCAGAGTTGCCCGGAGAAGATGAGTTTGATTGAAAAGAGTCATTTAAAAGCGTGAAAAGAGCAAGAGGAGCAAATTTAAACGGGATATGATTCCAAATGGGAATAATATTCCCATTTGTAATATTCCCATTCGGGATATACTTAACAAATGTTATGCAAATGACACATATATAGTTATTAATACATCATGCGCAATTGATATATAATATAAATATTATAATCATGCAATGAGAGTAAAATAGTATTTTTATAATATTATATCTTTCCAACGGAGCCACTTACAGGTCTGCCAATAAATAAAAAGAGAAAAAATCAAATTCAGTGATGTACAATGACAAGAAATGTGTAAAGGATTTAAATGAAGAAAGATCAAATCAGGCTTGGCCGAGGGAAATAAGTTGGATTTAAAGGATTAGTTTAAAGGTGTGAAAGGAGGAAGAGGAACGAATGTCAACGGGAAGGCGGTTCCATGCTAGTGGCTCATGTATGCCTTAAAACAGTATTAATATAATCTCATATTATTTTCTACTAATTTTCTACTATTTAAATAGCAGATATTATGTCAATCAATATATTTATAACCAATTTCACTGTAACTCAATTGTGTACAGAAGTAAATATTCATGTAGCGTATTTTTTATAGTCTTCTATCAATCCTAATGATGCCGATTCCACAATTTTTATATAATGAACTAAGACATTTGCAAACGCTGTAAGTAATATCGACATTTTCTGCATGGTTATTGTATTATACTAAACAAATTTGTGTTGCAATTTTAAATTTAGAAAACTGCATAATTGTCTGATTGATTCTTTTGCAAACGGGATGCTCTCTGATTCGACACAATTGAAGGAAATGTGAGTCATTTTTTATCAGCATACTAAATTTTAAAATGTTACAGAAATAATAAAAACAGGAAAATTGCACAAAATGAGATTCAAGACGTTCCGGCCAAGCGGTCTTTATCGGCTTTTATGAATGTAACATAATTCAGAAATAACAGATGACATCCGTGAATATGTTTTAAACAAAATCCACAATAAATTATATCAAATAGAAATATAAACTTGTGAATTTAAATGTTAACCTGAAAATAGGGGCTTTCATATATTATTTAACAACTAACATATTATTTACATATTAATACAACTCACATATTATATATTACAACATATATTATATCATATATCATATCATATATTATATTATATATTATATAATATTACAACACATTATAACTAATCATTAGTTTTTGATAATTTGAATATTTAGTTTTTATCAACTTATTATGGCTGATAAAAAAATTTATAGTTTACAAAACTTTTGTTTTGCTTGTTAAACAAATAAAACTTTTATTTTTAGCATTTTGAACATTAAATTGTAACTCATATGCATTTTCATGTTTATTTCAGAATGTTAGAAGTTTGACTCATAGAGACGTTATGTGGAAGCGTTCAACGTTGTATCATTTATATAAGTACTAGAACGGATGTACTTGATAACATACGCTATCACACATTGGCATTATTTTGAAATCAAAATCAATCTGAAACTGTATTTTCATGAAGGTTATGAAATATACAAGAAACTTAATAAGAAAAATTTGAATAATAAAATTTAAAAATAACTATTTTTTCAACAACTATGTAAGAGTTAATCCTGAAATTGTTTTTTACCATTGCACAATTTGGATGAATTGTAAAAAAAATTGTAAGACCCAAACAATCCAACTTTGGACTTATGTAATTTCTGTTATCATACGAGAATCAGTTAAATGTTGATAAAGATAAAAAAAATCAAACGTTGACGATTTATTAGACTCGTGACAAATTAATAAACAATTATTTATTAATAAATTTTACTATTTACATTAATAAATTAATTTATTAATTTCTTTGTTTTACTGTTAATATAACATCATTACAAAAAAATCTTAATGTTATCTCATGTTATCAGGTCTAAACCTGATAACATGCAAGTTCATCTTGATGACTTGTAATCCTTTTTCGAAAAAGTCGTATATTATTTATTATTTAATTCATAAAAATTGACTTTTATTTTAAATTTCAAATAAATTCTATAGTCATATAAATATAAATCATGTTATATCTTTTATAATAATTTATTATTTATAATTATTTATTTTTATTTTTAATTTACAAATAGTATAAAATACATAGACTCATTTAGATATGAATTAAAAATATGATAAAAATATGTAATATTTTTATCAATATCATTATTATATTAATTTTTTATTTATTATTATATATCCTTATAAATTGTCTTTTAAACTGATGTTAATTAAAATAGATCTAATAGATCTATTTCTTAGAAATAGATCTGATTTCTTAGAAGTAAACACGAAAAACTAATATTATTGAATAAAAAATGATATTATATGGGACAAAAGGTTTTTACTAAAATACAAGAATACAATGATTTAAGCATTCATAATATATTTTTTGTAGATGTGATATAAAAATGCGTATATAACTAATAGTATATCAGTTCGTTCTGAAGACCGTTATTCCTTATTCAAATACATCGTATATTATTTATTAATCAATTCATAAAAATTAATTTTTATTTTAAATTTTAATTACAAGTATAAATATATATATTAATATAAACGTAGATGTTTCCAAAAATCGGAGTTCGATTATATGCGGGGCAGACTTCCTTATCACTCCTATACAAGCTGATGGTAGCCAATGATATAATATTTTCCGATTATATAACCTCTCTCAGAAGTACAAAAACTTAGAAGTTGATAGTATTATTGATGTCAAAAAATTTCATTACACTCATACCTGTGATTATTCATACATTTGCATTGCCGGCATAATGGGCTGCAGTAATAACCTCTCTCAGAAGTACAATAAACGTAGATGTTGACTTTTATTTTTATTCATGATAATTTTTACTTATTAAAATTGACTTTTATTTTAAATTTAAATTATTAATTCTATCGTCATATAAATATAAGTTGTATAAAATCTGATATACTCATAAGTATATACTCTTATATACTCTTTATTTATATATAAAATCTAATATAAAATTACCTATATTCTTTAGATAGATCGTATATTACTTACTAGTCAATTCATAAAAATTGATTTCTATTTCAAATTTCAAATTTTATTTTTATATAAATATAAATTGTATAAATTCTTTTATATTTATTATTTATAATTATTTATCCTTATTTTAAACTTATATATAGTAAGTTTTAAACTAGTAGACTCAGTTATCTGAAAAGATTTGTTCTACTGACATGTTATTATTGACCTGTGGACTTTGTTTTCCCGGTAATATGACCTCTGTCGGAAATACTGAAACTATGTATTATTGGTTACGACTTTACTATTATTTTTTCTTATTTTCAAACAAGTTTGATGAATTATTAATTCTTAAAAAAGGGAGAAGTTTGCATCCCAAGGTGTTTACACTTTTTCGCCCGGAAATATACACCGAAATTGTATAAATATATAAAAATAAAAATTATAAAGATTATACCTGTCAGAAATTCCGAAATTATGTATTATTGATATGGCATTATTATTGTTCTGCTAGTCTTTAAGCAAGTTTGATGATCTGTTTTTCTATTTCATATAATGGAGAAGTATAAATTAACAAAATATCATTAAAAATAATGTAAACTATTAAACCGAAAATTTTTATATATGGATAATAAACAATATGCTTTGTATTTTGAAATTGAAATAGTATAAATTATGTAGACTCAGTTATTAGATCTGATTTGGTCTACTGACAATGTATTTTATTGACAATGTATTATTGATACGACATTATTATTTTTCTGTTATTTTCAAGCAAGTTTTTATCTTTCATATAATGGAGAATTATACATCAACAAAAAAATAAATTTAAAATTAAAATGCAATTTCGACTTGTATTAAAATGTTAAATTTACAATATACAAATCAAAAAAAATGTTATTAAAAATATATTTAAACTATTAAACAGAAACTTTTATGGATAGATAATAAACAATATACTTGTGCATTAGAATAATAACTTAATATGATACTCGATACTTGATAACTAGGGAGCTAGTTGGCTATCTCCCGGGGCAACTACCTTCTTTGACGATTTCTATCTATTACCTATAAGATCAAATTTTAATCTTAACTTTGATTTGAAATTGAATAAAAAATTGTTTAAGCCAAAGGCGAAAATGTTTTATGGATGAATAATGAATAATATTTTTTGCATTAGAATAAGTTACACTGGATAATCTAATTTTATCAGAGGAAATACGTCATGAGCTTATATTTAGCCCTGCTTCTCTGCTGGGTCGATTAATAGAGGCCGAAACCTGATAACATAGCAGTTTCTCCTGATGACCTTTAATCCTTATTCAAATATACCGTCTCTTATTTATTAATCAATTTATGAAAATTGCATTTAGTAATAAATTGTTTGATTTTATTTATATAATTATTTATCTTTACTTTTAAAATGAGAAGACTCAGTTAGCTGATCTGAATCGTAATCATACAAGAATCCTTTAAATGCTAATAAAGATAAATGTTTCTTAGTTCAATATAGTTATTCTTAAACGTTAACGATTTATTAGACTCGTTACAAACTTACAGTCGATATCTCCTTACTTTGGAAATGTGCATTTCTAAGTAATAAATTGCGTGACCTGTAATATTAAATAATAATGCTTTATTACTGCGGTTTTGTTTTTTACTTTAAATATTTTTGATTGTCTTCACAAATTAGCGATTTGTCCAACAATGTACTCACTGACGTGAATAGCTTTTTGCAGCACCGATGGCATCTTAAATCGCTGTAAGTATTATTTTGTAAAGTTTGAATTTAAATTACATAAACCCAATCTAATTTTATAACTAATGACGATTAAATGAATTTATCTTGTAGCCACGAGCAGAAATCGTTTGAATTAACAAAAATGTGTAAAATGTCAAAACCAACATAGATATCATTAGAATCTCAGTGATATTTTGATCTCAACGTTAGATCTCAACATTAGATCTTCTAAATTGCATAAAACGCAGTGCAATAGCCACTGGTAAAAACCGTTTGAATTAATTTACTCAAATGATATTATTCCGCGTTTATGTCTTGTAATACATATAAGCCCGAAGCGAAAGAATGACGACTACTGTTTCGTCATCACAATGACTCATCAGTGCAAGATCCCCCACACTACTGGATGCAGAGCAGGTCTAATTAATGAAATTAATTAGTGAAAATTAATTACAAATTAATTACAAATTAATGAAATTTCTAAAATGGCAACACGAACATTGAGATCATTAGAATCTCAGTGATACTTTGTTTAAAATTATACTCAAAATCTATCACCTTGCGTATTTGAAAGTTTGTTGCATACTATATTAAGCAAATGTAGTTGCAGAAACTACATAGTTTTTGTAATCCTAAATCCATTATGACATAGAAAAGCTTCTGTAATTAACTATCACAAAGTGCATGTAATAAAAAAATATGACAATATAACCATTTAATATGTATTGCATAATATTTACTAATATAAAATTATATGAAAATAAAAATAGTTTGACGAAAATAGCTCTACTATTTATAGTGTAAAATATGATAAGTGACGTTTATAATGCAAGACCGAAAGCAATCAACAATGTTTTCACTTATATATGTATGCCATAATATGTAAATAATATGAAATAAGCTCTACTATCTATAGTGTAAATCATAATAAATGACGTTTATAATATAAAAAAGAACGCAAACAACAATGCAAACTTGTTAGGAACTTGTATTAATAGCTTGTATTTATAGAGTATCTTCAATAAGTTGGCAATACAGATATGTATTGCATTACAATATATTGCTAATAATATGATATAATCGACATTTCATCGCTTAGTACAATATTAAGATTATTACAAATAATTACAAGTACGATATTTCTTTTAGGAACGTTTCCAGAAATGCGATATCTTTAATTGATTTACAGTCATGTCCAATGATCGAAAATATGTAGGTCATCCGATTGCGCTTAAATGTTTAATATTGAAATTTCGTATTTAAGAGACGTATCATACAATATAATGACCTCAATAAGTCTACCTGATACAGAATATGTATATATAAAGCATATGTAAGTATGCTTATTATCGATGACGAAACTTCCACCTGTTATATTAGTGAAATAAGTAATATTGGCTAATTTTTTGAAAAATTAGCAAATGTTACTATTTAATTTTCTATCATTCTTAAAAATTAAGAATGTTTGCTATTTAATGTTCGTATTTAAGAGACTTGTCAAGCAATAGAATTACCTCAATAATGCTACCTCTTATAAACCAAATTAAAATTAAGTATCTGTAAGTATGATTAATATCGATTACGAAAATTTGACCTGTGAAATAAGTAACATTGTCAAATTGTCCGACTGTATAGTTTGTTTGGATAACTATTATTCTTAAAAATTATACATAATCGTATTTGTCTTTCGTATTTTGAATCCAAAATAAGCGTTTATTTTAGCTTCAAATATTTTGACTTCAATTTATTTTGCGCATTTTAAAAGCACTGAAACGTGAAACGTATGTATTGGATAAGTAGCTGATGAGGTTCACCAATACTGAAATGTAGTGTACTGTTGTTGGCTTATAGAAAAGATTAAAGCAACGTGCAGAATAAAATGTAGTCATTAAACTTTCAACGCTAACAATGGATGCGCACATATATAAGCTAAAAATTAATCTCGTTCTTAAGAATAATACATAATATATTTGTCGTGCTTTTGAAGGCATAATTATTTTATTAGTCTTTAGAAGCAAAGAATAAATGCGCTAGATTGATTTCCGTTAATTTTACAAATAATTAATATAGTTGAACTATTAGATCAAAGTTAAAATTCGTACATATCAGGTGTTTTCCATACAACTGGTAATACAAGAAAGCCTTAGACTGAAATTTTACCATTTTTGCCATGTGTAAATTACCGCTGATCATTTTAAAAATGATTGAAGTTATCGTCAATTTGACAATTGGCGACATCACCACTTTTCATAGTGATCTAATCGTTATTTGAATGACGATATAAATTATTATTTGTTCAGCATGAACATAATTAAGAATTTCAATTAAATATTAACTTATATTCTGCTAAGTTTGATAAAACGTTCATTAAATATAAATTGTATTAAAGATATTATTCGTTTTCTATTATAATGTCAGTATTATTGTATTTTCAGATCAGCTACACCTGTATCACTTCTATCATACTTTTGACATGCTCAATTTACTTCATTTTTTATTTTTCTTGTCAGAAACCTGTCGTTCAATGAATTACAATCAACAGATTTCCTTAATTTTAAGAAACTTCAACTATTAGAAACTCTGTATGTCTTCTTCTTTCGAACTTAATTTATTTTTGTATTTTTACTAGCGATTTATCGCACAATCGTATTTCGTCATTGGATACATCAGTCTTGAACTTTGCAAAACTAAACAGGCTGTAAGTTTGTGGTTTGTCCTTACGAAAATCTAATTATGCGTTTTCAAAAGTTGTTCGTTATACATTTTTAATAATTGAAAGATGTTAAAACTATTTCAAATGTTTGTCCACAAAACTTCAGTAATTTAGATTTGAAAAATAATTTTGATAATAATTATTAATACATTTAATAATAGACGTACGTTTAAGTTAAATAATAAACATTTAAATTCTTAAATTTTGATAAAACAATTAAGATTTAATCAAATAATAAATAATTCTATTTATAAAAACGTCTATTAATAATTATTAAAAGACGTTTAAATTTAATAATAAACGTTTAAATTCTTTGACAATATAAAATTGGTAAAAAAGTTGGAAAAAATATCGATTTGTAATAAAATTTAATTGAGTTTTCCAAGCCATTACGTATAAACAGTCGTTAAAATATATAGTATGACTGAATAGAAATATAGTATGACTGAATATGACTGATATATAAGGAGAGTGAGACCATTCCGCGTGAATTTCTTTTAAAACATGTAAGCCAGACGCGAAAGAATGACGAATGCCGTTTCGTCATCACAATGACTCATCAGTGCCAGATCCCTCCCACTACTGGATGCAGAGGAGGACTGGCAGACGGCAATCAATGAATGAATCAATGTGAATGATGTACTAGAAAATTTTCTAGTAACATCATAGAGTACTAAATCAGTACTACAGCTTCACCAAAAAGGATCATTAGCAAAAGCACTGGCAAATGCCAGCGCAGGTCTCTTTAATATCAGCTAACTTTTATTTAAGGAGAGTGAGACCATTCCGAGTGAATTTCTTGTAAAACATGTATGCCAGACGCGAAAAAATGACGAATGCCGTTTCGTAATCAAAATGACTCATCAGTGCCAGATCCTTCCCACTACTGGATGCAGAGGATGACTGGCAGACGGCAATCAATGAATGAATCAATGTGAATGATGTACTAGAAAATTATATATAGCAGTGTATATTATTTAAATTTCCATAGCTTTCGGGCACAGCCCTTCTTCAGTGGGAGTTCCACGCAATATCTACAATTCATAAAAAAACAAGTTATCAATCCATAATAAATTCATAAAGAAAATTATATTCAGAAAGCAAGGCAAAACAGTGGTCGATGTGCACAGATCTACCACCTGTATTATGGCAGGTGGTAGATGTGCTCACTGTTTAAGTGGCGATCTGCCATCAACTGCCCAATCCAATATAACTCCCGCTCTTTACGTTTCGCTGTATCCAAAATGTTGGATTCTAATATCGTTGTACGCATCTGATGGTTAGGGTTCTCAATGCAATGCCTCGCTGCCCCATCATTCTTAGGCCTATTATGTGATATATCGCATCGTCTTGTGAGAGCGCGAATATTCATCTGACCACCAGTTTGACCCACGTACATATACGAACAGGCCTCACACTTTGCGAGGTAAACAACGCCCTTGCTTTTGCAGCTATTCACACCGCGAATATGATATTTCGCTTTTGTAATTGTGCTGCAAAACGTATCAGTGTCATTCATTTCGTCGCAACATTTACAGCGCTTATCCCCACATGGCCTGCTGCGGCCGTCCGCCAATTTTGTCCCAGGTGTCTTTATAAGGCTATCAATTGTGTTCTTACTGCGGAAAGTGATACGTGGCTGTTGAATCATTGATCGACAGTCGGCATCCACGGTGTTAATCGCAGCTACAAAGTCGCGTTGCAACTTGTCCAGCTTAGGGTGGTAGACAAATGTGTTATATTGGCAATCACCCGCAGGTTTCGGAGTTTTCGTTAGAAGGTCGTTTCTGTTCAACTTAAGAACAATCTGCTTTTGCTTAGTAAGAATATTCTGTCGATACCCCCTTTTACTCAATTCCGATATAAGGGCGTTCGCATTAAGCACGTAGTCGTCAGTCCTCGTACAGATTTTACGGATGCGCATAAATTCGTTTCTGACTATTGCCCGTTTTACGTGTTTGGGGGCACAGCTCCGCGCGTGCATGATTGAGCGTATTCCCAGAAACTTCTTGTGTACTGTTGTTATCAAATCATCTCCGTTCTTCAGTACCTCAGTATCAAGGAAAGTCGCGACATTACTAACTTCATGGGTAAAGCGTAATTCACTGTATTCATTAAGGCCGTTAACAAAAGATGTTAATTCGGATTTACCATGTTCCCAAATCGCAAAAACGTCGTCAATATAACGCCACCAGACAGTTGGTTTATTCAGCGATGCGGATATATATTCCTCTTCAATGGTAGATACACATAGACTTGCAAATACAGGTCCAATCGGGCTACCCATCGCTGTGCCGATTTTCTGTCTGTACAATCGCCCATCAAAGGTAAAGGTATTTGATTGGAGAACCAGCTTCAGCAACTCAGACAGTCCTAATACTTCCTTATCGCTTCGACCGTCTCCCCGAAGCCAATTGGCAATCCGATTTACCCCTGATTCTATATCCAGCGACGTGTAGAGAGACTCTACATCGAGGGTAACAATGAGTGCATCACCTGCGATATTGGATTTGAGCGCTTCGAATTTTCGAATAAAGTCATCGGTGCTTTCGATGTATGATATCCGGGACTTCAGAATTGGAAGCAGCACCCTATGTAGGTGTTTCGCAAGTTTCTCAGTTGATGTTCCCGTATTACTGATAATGGGTCGTCCTGGACAAGGTGTCACATTTTTATGAATTTTGGGCAAAAGGTATAAGTATCCGGGTCGTGGATCTTGAACCAGTATACTCGACAATGCTGACTGTGAGAAGTGTTTTCGAATTGTCGACTCAACTTCTTCCAAAACACTTGCGTGATCTGCTGATGTAATTTGTTCGTAAGCGTCAGTTTTCATTTGCCTGAGTCCCTCTGCCAGGTAATCGTTCTTTGGCCATATAACTATTTTACCTCCTTTGTCGGATTGTTGGAAAATTAGATGGTCCATTCCTTGTAATTCGCGTAGTGATTCCATTTCTGATTTACTCAAATTGTTATTCGTTTTTATATTCGGTTGCATAGTTATGTAATCTTGAATCATCTTATTGTTAAGCACTCGTTTTTGCAGAACTGTCTTCATGTTCTCATCTTTGATAGTCTTAAACATCTGGTAGGAGGTCGATCTCAAATTGCCCATAAGTTCCTTACGATTGAATTGACATGGCGTTGGCACGAACTTTAAACCAAGAGATAGAACGGACTTTTGCGCATCAGTTATGGTTTCATCAGATAGGTTTACGATGTTGTCACTGTTCACCTTAGTTTTGTTTCGGAAATGTATTAAACGTCTACACCGTCGCTCCCTATTCTCGGTAAGTTCCGCGATTGTGATATATCGTCCAAGCCAACTAGATAACTTCCGGCATTTACGTTTATTGAGTTGGTCCAGCAGGTGTTTATCAATCGATCCTTTCGAGCAATTGACTCGTTGTTTGTAGTATTCGAGAAGGATTCTTGTTAGGCTCATCTCTGTTTGCTTTATGATTCTAAACCATCTCCTACACAAGTTTGAATATTTGCGGTCGTTTAGAGCGAGTTGATTCACTTGCATGTGCTTGTTAATTCTTAGCCCGTGTGGTGTCACATTGTGTCGAACACAGAATTGCAGAAATTGATAATGCGAAATTGCCCTTGTTTTTGCTTCATTAACCGGGATCGTAAATCGTACGATACGTCTTAAGATACTTGATTGTTTGAGTTCAAACCGGTTAGCGCCAGGATCGTCCATTTAACGATTCAGGAATAAATTGTTAGTTGTTTAGTTAAAACTAGCACAATTAAAGCAAAAAAAGCAGTGTATATTATTTAAATTTCCATGGAATAATATTTGTTATTTTTTCTTCTGTTCTAATTTATTGATATATCTTAAACAGTCTATATATATAAATATATATACATATATATAGTATCGTATGAGATCATGAAGATCGATTGAAATCGGACTGGTGATCCTTTGATGGATGCTTATTTATGTATTGAATAGTTGCTAGGTCACACGAGGTGACTTTCGCATTGAAAACTAGCTACAGAATCCTTCCTTCATGATATCCAATTCAATACACCCTGACTACTAAAGGCCACATTGCTACAGACGTTTTCGTTTCACTCGCTTTTTGCCACATGTTGGTAGCCCCGGGCTCATCAGAAGGCTGACTACCAACTCTTCGCCACTGGTGATGAGAGAAACTGCCTTCGGGATCCTTGATATAACGCTATATATAAAAATGAATTTAAACCGAAGAAAGAAGAACAAATATTATTCCAGGAGTGTACAAATTGTATTCCAGTGTGCACAATTTGTGCACTCTTTTGATATATATCTCTATTGATATATATCTTAAAACAATGTCTTTTTAAAATCACAAATTCTTTAATTTGAGTTGAATACGATAAAACTGTACTAAAAATGATTAATATAATTACATTTTTAAACTAAATGAATAATTAAATTCAAGTATTGATAACTGCCATGTTCTTTAAATTTAACTAAATTTTAGTGATATGTCATTCAACATTTTGAGGAATTTGGATTTGACTGATGATCTAATATCAAAATTAACAGAAGAGTAAGTTAAACCACATTGATTCCCTAAGCATAATTTCTGCGGTTTAGTTCGTTAGTTGCTAATAATTTGCACGCAGTGACAATTTATCTGGGAGCGGTTGACAACAATCTTCCGCTAACCTTTCTAAAGGAGTACGTAATAATATTTTAATTATTTAAAGCAACTAGTTTTAATATATAAAGAAACTATATAAAGAAATATATAACAAAACTTTTAGAAATTACAGTCGCATTCTTAGAGAGATAAGCTTACTTTTCCAATAAATTATTAAATATTCAAATGTATTAAATTATTTAATTGATTTTAAAATCAATTATAATCTTGCTTTAAATAAAGGTCGTTAGTGACTTTAGCATTATTTCTCAGTTTAGAATAAATTTGAAATATTTCTTGTTTCGCTCAAACGGATGTCACGATATTTAATTCGTTTTCGTTATGAATACATTACATTATAACCATTTTTAATTGGATAATCAAATTATTCTTATTATTTATCTCATACAAACAATCATCTCTTAATATGACGTTCATTATTATATAAATTCTAATAACATGAAATATGTTTCAGATTGTTCACTCCTGACAATAAACGTTCAATTGTTGTTAGTAAGTAATCTATAATTAAAAGCAGAATTCTGTTAAACATAAAATTTATTGTAAACTAATCTAGGCGGACAAGATAAATGTGCGATTGCCGAACATCTCTGCAATTTCATGTAAGCTGTTTTTACTTCTTTATAATTATCATCTATTGAACACATTTTATTCACTATTGAGCAACAATTCAACTCTTTAAATGGCAATTTATGTATACACTAAATATGTCTGTAAACATATTTGATTCATTATGAATAATATTAATATAATATTAGTAATGTCATAAATAATAAACTACATTTGGCAGCAAATGCTTTCATTGACGCGATTTGATATCTGCCAGCCCGAATTATTGCAAATCCTAGCTTTGTTAATTCTGAACTTATAGCATTGTAATAATTAAATGTTGACAGGATAAGAATTTCAACGATATGGATAATTTTTATTACAATATTAAATTTAATAAAATTAATATAAATGTTGCTATGATTATAGCAATATTAAGATTTAAAATATTCTCAATATTTGAATTTTTTAAAAAATATTGATTATTTAAATAAAAAATATTATTTAAATAATAAAATATTATTTAATATTTTTATAATATTCTTATTAGCCAATACAAAATTGTGCTAAAGCGACTAATTATAAAATATTGATTCCATATTAATATTTATTATAGAATATTAAAATATTATTATTTAAATATTTTCAATAATATTAATATTTACATAATTAAAAAATGTTTTGAAATATATGCATGTATAACTCATTCTTTTTCTCATCGTGATTAATTCATTAGACGACATTACTCAATAATGACCAATATTCTTATTAGCCAATACAAAATGGTGCTAACCCGACTAATTAGCGGATTTTCGATTCCATCAATGAAAAAAGTCTTCTATTTTGAAAATATACAATTTCTATGAAACTACGCGCATTCTTGATTTTGATATTTGAAAGTAATAATATTATTATCATTTCTCAAATTGAAGTATCAATTTATTCCTAATTTATATAGCAATTGAAGATTTATTTTAATGTTCTACATCGTCTCAATTCCAGAACTTTAAGATTACAGATTGTTTTTAAATATATTATTTGTTTACTCTTTGAAATTATAAATGGTCAATAATTAATCATTTGTTTTGCAATGTTAAAATTAAAATTTGTTTTAGATGTCAATGGAAAGTTATGGAAAGATATTGGTTTAATGATCAACCAAGCAGTTGTAATCAATGTTGAAAAAACCTAATAACATCGATCGAAGTTGTTCAATTATCGAAACAAATTTGCGTTGGAAATATGACCTAAGATTTTAGTGATTTACATAAAAATCTCGCTTGTCAACGACAGTTCGGCTTGATCTACGATATAATGAATTATTAGTTTATTGGTTTACTTTTAAGAATTTTACATTTACTAGAGTGGTAGATTTAAGGCTAAGCTCTTAAGTATCAAATAGCTAATTATTAGATCATAAGTTGTATAAAATCTTATAAATATAAAATCTTATAACAATTATTTATAAATGTTTATTATCTAATTATTAAATTTTGATTTATTGATTTAACATTATTATTTTCATTTATTTGTTTTGATTTTAATATTATATTAAATACGTAGACTCAGTTAGCTGATTTGATTTTCTTGTGACTACGTATTTCCATAAGGAAAGTATATTTGTAATTTCATTGCGAATTGGCATTTGGCTAAACTAGTGAAAATGCTTTTTGAGAAATGAAAAGTAGTGCTTCCCACGTAGGAAGTAATGATTCTTTCGTGAGAGACACGAAAGAATCAGCAAAACGGTAACTTAAAGAGTTTCGTTATCATTTTGATTCATTAGTGCACGCCACCTCCATATGATATTTGCAGAGAAGGACTGGCAGACGGCTCGAGGAAGGTCTAGATAATTTTAATTATTGCAATCATTTTATTTTACACCTGCATGAACATACAAAAATATTAATTTGTTTTAAAATATAAATACAAATTAAATATTAATGTACACTGATGTATTAAGCAAATTGCATTAATATTTTAGTTAGCAAACTAAAATATTGATACAATATTAATATTTTATACATTAGATTGAATTTTTTCTGTGTTATGGATTCAAGTTATGAGATGTGGGGCCCATCTAAAATAAATTTTAATTCTATGTATATAAACAGTATCACTTCCAACAGTTAGGATGTATTTTTGATCATCATTCAAGAACTTTGGGCAAATATTATAACATATCTGATACTTAGTAACAATTTCAATTGAATGTGGGACAGTAACTCCTACGCAGTTTTGATGTCTTGAGGATCAAGTTTGGTTTTCAGTATTAGTTTTGAAACACATCTACAAAATAAGTAATTATCTAAGAGATGCTGTAGTATATGTCTAGGATGATGCTATGATTTTTCATCAAATTTAAAGAGTTCGTCGCAAGGATAATTATTGCAAGACACTTTTAAGTTTACATGCGATCACACCTACAAGCTAGATAGCAGTCTTACATTTGCCTCTTTGTGCAATTTTTGTTGATTTTACGAACGCATTTGACCGGGTTAACAGAGATCTGCTTTTTCGTAACTGTGTATGACATAATGTTGGCAAACCTAAATCAATGACTGGAAGTGATGATTAACATTCTTTGATTCTTTCGCATAGAATTTCAAAGTAGAAGTATGTCGAAAAAGCATAGGTGAGGAAATTATACATATGTGGGGAATAGTCCTATTTTCTTTGCGGAATCTCCTAACCTATGATCTTCTGATCTTGTAACTGTAGCTTGTTGAGATTGAAATAGGTTTGGATCTACATCTGAAACTGATTGTAAAGTGCTTTCAATAATGTTAGCTATTCTACTATCTTTGGTTATAAATCAGCCGATAACTCTTTTTAAACCCCTTGCACGATATGTTAATGGATATGGTTTTGGGGGCAGCGTTTCTGCGCTAGATTGATCTTTTCTTTGGTCATTGATTCAAGTTATGGGATATAATGCCAATCGGAAATATTACTTCTAATTCCGAGTGGAGAAATAGTATCACTTCCAACAGTTAGGATGTATTTTTGATCATCATTCAAGAACTTTAGGCAAATATTATAACCTATCTGATACTTAGTAACAATTTTAATTGAATGTGAGACAGTAACTCCTACGCAGTTTTGTTTGTCCCAACTAAGCTCTTTGGGAATTTGTGGAACCTTTCTAAAATAAAAATCATCAATATTGATAATTAGTTTGTTTGTGATTGTGATTATTATCAAATAATAATCTGAGAATGTATTTATTCGATCCTGCTGCCGCTACGAGCGATTGAAATATAATCGATTTACAAATTACACAAGAACTAAAAAAGTGAATCAATAAGTTATGTTATCTCACAATTGCATTTAATTGCAGCAAAGACAGTTCTTTCAGGTAAAAACAGTATCGTGCGTGCAACAGTTGACCCCAGCGTTCCTGCTTAAATCTACAGACGCAGAGTGCCGTGCGTGTATGGTACATAAGGCGATTCCGATAAAATTTTGGATGAAAGCCATCCAACGACATCCTGATTGTACAAGTTCGTTTTTCTTTTGAACCTTGTCGCCAAAGATTCGGGCAGAATACCGCAGGAGACATTCTATCAGAGGTATGAACAGCTAATAATTTAACGCGCCATGTATCCATGTGAGCCGTAAATGAATGAGATTCAACCAAAGCTAGTGATTCCTTTATTTGAAACTACAATGCTGGCTAATCTAATATAGACGCTAACATTGAACAGGATACCTTAGCAAATACATCAAAATACCGTTTTAAAAATGTCACTTCATTTTATCTAATTGCTTGAAATTCGACGTTGTGAAATCTGACCACAGATAAACCATAGCTCACAATCATGTGCCATGATAAATCATGGCACATTATCCTATTTGAACAAAACTTTCCATGAAAACCATCAAGATAAAATCTAATTATACCTGATCGCTTTCTTTGGCTACCAAACTTCAAAATGTTCGGGAATTCAACGGCAGGCGTAAATTGGATATTACTATCCAGTAAGAGTTGCTTCGAATTTCAATTCGATACACGCGAACGAAACGCCGCCTTATCTATTTAGGAGAAACGTCTTTGCAGAATAAGCGACAAGGGTTGCTCTCTAGTAAGATAAGCTAATTTCGAAGACGAAACCTTGCGGGACAAGCAAAAGAAGAATTTAAGGAAATTCCATTTTTCTATCAATTTGCTCAAAATTTTGAATAGACAAATCGTGCAAAATAGCCGATTATTAATTTCGGAAGAAACATCATTTGAAAATATTTCATGGCTGTAGGATAGTTTGTTGGACGTAAAAGATTGACAATACTCAGTAAAAATATATAGAATGATGCCTGTTGTTTATGCCCCCCTTGTGATGAAAACATAGTGACGTTTACTTTAAATTTTATTTTTTATTTTTTATTTTTATTTTTTAACTTGATTAAAATTATAGAAAATCTAAAAACAATTATTAATTTTATTATTTAATTATTAAATTTTGATTTAGCATTATTATGTTTTGTTTATTTTATAATTATATAACAATACGTAGACTCAGTTAGCTGATTTAATTTGTTCTACTGACATGTTATTTTTGACCTGTGGACTTTGTTTTCCCGGTAATATGACCTCTGTCAGAAATACTGAAACTATGTATTATTGGTTACGACTTTACTATTATTTTTTCTTATTTTCAAACAAGCATGAATTATTAATTCTTAAAAAAGGGAGAAGTTTGCATCCCAAGGTGTTTACACTTTAAAATGTAAACTGCTTCACGTGATCACGTTTAAGAGACCAGGTAATGGCCAATAGCTAGGTCGCGTAGCGCGTGGAGTGAAGGTGGTAGATCTTTATAGATCTTGTTCCAGCCTGCAACCGCCTTAAGCAGGGCAGCCCCCTGTCAGATGCTGCTGGATGGCCCGTTGTAAGTTTAGTCTGAGTCAACTAAACTAGGTGGCGACACCGAAAAAGCAACGTTAAAAATTATGACTTAAAAGTTACATGTACTCAACAATATTGGAAAAATACGTAAGTACTAATGATTTCAATTTTAGATCTTTTAAATGTAACAGAAAAAATTGTATAGTTTGTGATGTTATAAATAATAATAATTGTATCGTAAGTAATACGACAAACAAATGTTTTTCATTAAATATTAATAATAATTGTAACTGCAATACCGCAGGTGTAGTGTATCTAATACAATGCACATGTGGATTGCAATATATAGGAAAAACATATCAAATGTTAAAAACTAGGTTTAGGCAACACATATATAATATACAGCATAATAGTCAAACTATATTTCATAAACATATGAGATTAATAGGACATGATATTAAAAACTGTAAATTATTTATTTTAGAACATATTATCGAAGAAAACATTTCTATATTAAATCAAAAACTATTAGAAAAAGAAGATTTTTGGATTAAAACGCTTAATTCCATGTACCCATTAGGATTGAATGACGTGGTACAAGGAATTGGCAGAAGTAGTATAATACATAATAAACAACTATATTATAATAATCCGGTTAAACGCAAACCAAGAAGTCATGGTGATAAAAGGAATAGGAAAAATAGAGTTAAAAATATTAAAAAAGATATGTATATAAATGAACAATTAGAAATATTAAAACAACTTTTAAGTGATAATAAGCTAAAAGATCTTTATGTAAATATAAGAAGTTTTTCTAAAGATATCATATGTTCAATAAATCAAAAATTAATTAACGACTATGATAGGCTAAGTTGTATAATAGACAGTTATTGTAATACAAAATACTATAATCGTACAATAAATGTAAATAATAACAATAGAAAATATACATTAACCATAAACTTCATTAATAAATGTATAGATAACATAAATATAGCCGGACTTTTAAATAATTCTAAAAGTAAAGAAATAATAGGGTCAGATTTAAGTAAATATATTCCTAAAATAAGGTATAAACTCCTACCACCATTAGGACGAAAAATTTGTAATTATAATAAAGAATTAAAATTAATATGTAACGATAATATTAGAAACATAATGGAAACAGAATGCAATTGTAAAAGTCTTAGTTTTGATAAAATAAATGAACATATATGTACCCATAATCTAGAATTAATTGAAAATTGTGAATTAAGAAAGCTGCTATCGAAAGGGTATAAATATAGATTAAATAACAACAACGACAAAAATAAAATATACAGTTCGTTATATAATAACTTAAATGATTACTTTAGTAAGCTGATTAATAGTGAAAGCTCGAATATATCTAAGATAAAAATTTGGAAAGATTATATATTTGATAAAATTAAAAATAAAATGAAAATAACAAACAATTATAAAAGGAAAGATAAAATTAATAAAGATATGTATAAAGAACTTACTAAATTAAAGGATAACTATATAATAACAACTATTGATAAAGCTAGTAATAACTTTGTCTTCATATGCAAAAAGCTTTATTATGATATACTAATGAAAGAGGTTAATTCTAATGATTTAAATGTAAATCCAGCATATGAACGTAGTGAGTTGAGTTTAGAATCAATTATTACAAGTCACTGTTCTATAATGGATAAAAAGGGTATAAAGGTTGAATTAGATAATAAAACTATACCTATATTATATTGGAATCCAAAATTACATAAAAATCCAATAAAACCTAGGTTCATATGTAGTGCGTTTAAATGTACATTAAAACCACTTTCTGTTTATATGAATAAAATGCTTAAAGTAATTAAAGCACATTTTAAAAAATATTGCAAGGTAATCGAAATTAATACTGGTATAAAACACTATTTCAGTATTAATTCTACAAAAGAATTTTTAGAACAGACAAAAGGAATAAATTTTCAAAATATAAATACATACGATTTTAGTACGCTTTATACAATCTAGATTTAGTAGATATTAAAGAAGCGTTAGTAAAATTAATTAATCTTATATTCGGAAAAAGATATACATATATATGTTATAATAATTATAACGCCTATCTAACAAAAATTAAACCATCAAATAAATATAAATATATGGATAAAATTGAATTAATAGAATCCTTAAATATTTTGATAAATCAAAATTATTTAAAAGTAGGGACATCTATATTTAGACAAGTAAAAGGTGTTCCAATGGGTGGTAATAGTAGCCCAATTATAGCTGACTTGTTTTTAAGCTTTATAGAATATGAATTTGTTCATAACTGTGTAAAAACTAAATCTAAACAATATAAATATATGAAATATATGTTTCGATACATTGATGATATATGTGTATTTAATTCTAATAATTTTTATTCAATTAGTGAGCACATTTATCCAGAAAGCCTTATTCTTAACAAAACCAATATTAATGATAAAGAAGGTGTATATCTAGATATGAACATTAAATTAACATTAACTAAAACTACTATTAATTTATATCGTAAAGATGACATATTTAAATTTACAAGAAACATATTTTTGCATGAGCATTCATGCATACCATATAATATAAAATATAATACATTAAATAATGAAATTTTAAGAATTGCAACAATATGTAATGATATTGGCTTTCTTAAAAATCATTTAAATAATTTAATAGATACATATTTTAAACTAGGTTACTATAAAAATAACATCAAGCAGAAAATAGTAAAATATATAAATCAACACAATAATATAAAGAATAAATTTAAACTCTTAAGTGGCAAATTTTTATGGATGAATAATAAATAATATACTTTGCATTAGAATAAGATACTAGATAGTTATTTCAGAGGAAATACATCATTAGCATGTATTTGGCCCCGCTGCTATGTTGGGTAGAGGAGTTAGGGGCCGAAACCTGATAGCATAGCAGTTCCTCCTGATGACCTCTAATTCTTATTCTGATACAACGCCTGTTATTTATTAGTCAATTCATAAAAATGACGTTTATTTTAAATTTTATTTTTTATTTTTTATTTTTATTTTTTAACTTGATTAAAATTATAGAAAATCTAAAAACAATTATTAATTTTATTATTTAATTATTAAATTTTGATTTAGCATTATTATGTTTTGTTTATTTTATAATTATATAACAATACGTAGACTCAGTTAGCTGATTTAATTTGTTCTACTGACATGTTATTATTGACCTGTGGACTTTGTTTTCCCGGTAATATGACCTCTGTCAGAAATACTGAAACTATGTATTATTGGTTACGACTTTACTATTATTTTTTCTTATTTTCAAACAAGCATGAATTATTAATTCTTAAAAAAGGGAGAAGTTTGCATCCCAAGGTGTTTACACTTTAAAATGTAAACTGCTTCACGTGATCACGTTTAAGAGACCAGGTAATGGCCAATAGCTAGGTCGCGTAGCGCGTGGAGTGAAGGTGGTAGATCTTTATAGATCTTGTTCCAGCCTGCAACCGCCTTAAGCAGGGCAGCCCCCTGTCAGATGCTGCTGGATGGCCCGTTGTAAGTTTAGTCTGAGTCAACTAAACTAGGTGGCGACACCGAAAAAGCAACGTTAAAAATTATGACTTAAAAGTTACATGTACTCAACAATATTGGAAAAATACGTAAGTACTAATGATTTCAATTTTAGATCTTTTAAATGTAACAGAAAAAATTGTATAGTTTGTGATGTTATAAATAATAATAATTGTATCGTAAGTAATACGACAAACAAATGTTTTTCATTAAATATTAATAATAATTGTAACTGCAATACCGCAGGTGTAGTGTATCTAATACAATGCACATGTGGATTGCAATATATAGGAAAAACATATCAAATGTTAAAAACTAGGTTTAGGCAACACATATATAATATACAGCATAATAGTCAAACTATATTTCATAAACATATGAGATTAATAGGACATGATATTAAAAACTGTAAATTATTTATTTTAGAACATATTATCGAAGAAAACATTTCTATATTAAATCAAAAACTATTAGAAAAAGAAGATTTTTGGATTAAAACGCTTAATTCCATGTACCCATTAGGATTGAATGACGTGGTACAAGGAATTGGCAGAAGTAGTATAATACATAATAAACAACTATATTATAATAATCCGGTTAAACGCAAACCAAGAAGTCATGGTGATAAAAGGAATAGGAAAAATAGAGTTAAAAATATTAAAAAAGATATGTATATAAATGAACAATTAGAAATATTAAAACAACTTTTAAGTGATAATAAGCTAAAAGATCTTTATGTAAATATAAGAAGTTTTTCTAAAGATATCATATGTTCAATAAATCAAAAATTAATTAACGACTATGATAGGCTAAGTTGTATAATAGACAGTTATTGTAATACAAAATACTATAATCGTACAATAAATGTAAATAATAACAATAGAAAATATACATTAACCATAAACTTCATTAATAAATGTATAGATAACATAAATATAGCCGGACTTTTAAATAATTCTAAAAGTAAAGAAATAATAGGGTCAGATTTAAGTAAATATATTCCTAAAATAAGGTATAAACTCCTACCACCATTAGGACGAAAAATTTGTAATTATAATAAAGAATTAAAATCAATATGTAACGATAATATTAGAAACATAATGGAAACAGAATGCAATTGTAAAAGTCTTAGTTTTGATAAAATAAATGAACATATATGTACCCATAATCTAGAATTAATTGAAAATTGTGAATTAAGAAAGCTGCTATCGAAAGGGTATAAATATAGATTAAATAACAACAACGACAAAAATAAAATATACAGTTCGTTATATAATAACTTAAATGATTACTTTAGTAAGCTGATTAATAGTGAAAGCTCGAATATATCTAAGATAAAAATTTGGAAAGATTATATATTTGATAAAATTAAAAATAAAATGAAAATAACAAACAATTATAAAAGGAAAGATAAAATTAATAAAGATATGTATAAAGAACTTACTAAATTAAAGGATAACTATATAATAACAACTATTGATAAAGCTAGTAATAACTTTGTCTTCATATGCAAAAAGCTTTATTATGATATACTAATGAAAGAGGTTAATTCTAATGATTTAAATGTAAATCCAGCATATGAACGTAGTGAGTTGAGTTTAGAATCAATTATTACAAGTCACTGTTCTATAATGGATAAAAAGGGTATAAAGGTTGAATTAGATAATAAAACTATACCTATATTATATTGGAATCCAAAATTACATAAAAATCCAATAAAACCTAGGTTCATATGTAGTGCGTTTAAATGTACATTAAAACCACTTTCTGTTTATATGAATAAAATGCTTAAAGTAATTAAAGCACATTTTAAAAAATATTGCAAGGTAATCGAAATTAATACTGGTATAAAACACTATTTCAGTATTAATTCTACAAAAGAATTTTTAGAACAGACAAAAGGAATAAATTTTCAAAATATAAATACATACGATTTTAGTACGCTTTATACAAATCTAGATTTAGTAGATATTAAAGAAGCGTTAGTAAAATTAATTAATCTTATATTCGGAAAAAGATATACATATATATGTTATAATAATTATAACGCCTATCTAACAAAAATTAAACCATCAAATAAATATAAATATATGGATAAAATTGAATTAATAGAATCCTTAAATATTTTGATAAATCAAAATTATTTAAAAGTAGGGACATCTATATTTAGACAAGTAAAAGGTGTTCCAATGGGTGGTAATAGTAGCCCAATTATAGCTGACTTGTTTTTAAGCTTTATAGAATATGAATTTGTTCATAACTGTGTAAAAACTAAATCTAAACAATATAAATATATGAAATATATGTTTCGATACATTGATGATATATGTGTATTTAATTCTAATAATTTTTATTCAATTAGTGAGCACATTTATCCAGAAAGCCTTATTCTTAACAAAACCAATATTAATGATAAAGAAGGTGTATATCTAGATATGAACATTAAATTAACATTAACTAAAACTACTATTAATTTATATCGTAAAGATGACATATTTAAATTTACAAGAAACATATTTTTGCATGAGCATTCATGCATACCATATAATATAAAATATAATACATTAAATAATGAAATTTTAAGAATTGCAACAATATGTAATGATATTGGCTTTCTTAAAAATCATTTAAATAATTTAATAGATACATATTTTAAACTAGGTTACTATAAAAATAACATCAAGCAGAAAATAGTAAAATATATAAATCAACACAATAATATAAAGAATAAATTTAAACTCTTAAGTGGCAAATTTTTATGGATGAATAATAAATAATATACTTTGCATTAGAATAAGATACTAGATAGTTATTTCAGAGGAAATACATCATTAGCATGTATTTGGCCCCGCTGCTATGTTGGGTAGAGGAGTTAGGGGCCGAAACCTGATAGCATAGCAGTTCCTCCTGATGACCTCTAATTCTTATTCTGATACAACGCCTGTTATTTATTAGTCAATTCATAAAAATGACGTTTACTTTAAATTTTATTTTTTATTTTTTATTTTTATTTTTTAACTTGATTAAAATTATAGAAAATCTAAAAACAATTATTAATTTTATTATTTAATTATTAAATTTTGATTTAGCATTATTATGTTTTGTTTATTTTATAATTATATAACAATACGTAGGCTCAGTTAGCTGATTTAATTTATTTATAAGTACACCATTACGTATCGTAGGGCAGGCTTATCATCAAATTATATTTCTTTATTTTACGTTTCTCCTTTCGGCTTCGTCAGGAAAAACATATAAATCATATAGTACTGAAACGTAAGATCTAGCATTTAATTTGGCCATTGTATCTATGCTGTTCTCGTATTTTAAAATGTATTCTTCTTTTCGAAGACAGGTCGGTATGTTGCGCCGTATGGCACATCTGCCATTATCAGTCCTATTCAATTCATCTCACTTTTTCTCTTTTACATTTGGAATTATCTCTCTCTTTAACCACACTTACATTAAAAATTATAAGATAAGGACTGTTAATTAACACCAGCATGGCAGGGTTACAAATATATATAGATGTTTTTATTAGCTTATAATATATTAAAGTTCGACCACCCTCTAAAGATTATTAAATTACTTTGATGCCGTAAGTCAATTGGCATCGATAGACCTAGTTTTTACCGGGAATGATAATTTTATTAAATGAGATGCAGCAGAGAAGTATATCTATTGCATAGATACACCAAGTTTTAAATAACATGCAATTGTACTTTACCGTGTGGTAATTTAAATGAAAGAGAACAATCAAGCAAAAATGTACGACTGTTGCGCTTGCTGAGGATCAAAAACCTCCAAAATTTGTTCAAATTCAAAGGAATTTTCGTCTGTTCCTGGTGGTAAGTTATCAACACTGGTGGAGCTCAAGGTAAGAGATTTCTTAAAATTGCATGATGATGGGGGTGTTCTTCCCCCTATTCCTAAAGCTAAGAATTTATGTATTATCACTAGTACTATTCCAATAAAAAGGCAAGATCTTTTTAATGTATTCCTTCGTGATTTTGCATTAAAGTGCCGAAACAGAATCATGTTTAATCGGTTAGAAACTTCGATAATAATTTAAAGGTTTCTTTCGGTAATTCGGACATTCTTACTGATTATGCATCTTATTTTGATCTCAAATTAAAAGACTGGTAAGATTTCTGTTAAGCCTGTTCAGGCTACACTAAAAATTACAAACTTCTCCACTCATTTGGTTGAGGAAGATGTAGCCTCCCTCAAAGCGCTATTTAAGCTATCTTCTCTGAAGAGAGTAGTTAATAAAGGTGGTCTGGAAGTCACTGTGGCATTTGCCACTGCTGATTCCTCTCAAGCAGATATACTGGAGCGCTCCTGTACGAACCCATTCCTAGGGTTTAACCTGAAATTCGTTAAGATTTATGAGGATGGTTTTACATATCCTCACTGTAACATTTGTCAATAGTGGGGGCACTGGGAGTCGTCTTGCAGTCTAGCTAGGATTTGCGGTATCGGTTCTTCTGGAAACTGCTCTTCCATTACCTCTGGAGTTAAATGTGATGCTTCCCTTTGCTGCTGTAATTGTGGAGATGACCATCCCTCCTGGTCCAGTAGATGTCCTCTTTTTAAGAAGTATTCTAACCTATTCTCAAAACCGCGGCCTGCAGCAGATCACCCTGTTACTTCTTCATTACCGTCGGAACGGAAGATGACTGACATTGATATTTTGAAACTTATGGACGTTTAAATTCAGGCCTCCAGTAATCGTCTGGAAGCCTTGATTTCCAACTTATGCGACTTCCTATGCTGCCCGCAGCCTGTGACTCTAGATGTTCAGATGCCTGTTTCAAACAAGCGTCATGGTTTGGAAACAGTGCCCCCTCTAAAGATTATAGACCATAAGAAAAAGAAGGCAAGGGGATCTTCTCAGCCTGTAATCTCCCTTATAAATGATGATGCTGCTTGCGGGGTAGTGCCGGTCGTGGACTTGGCTAGTGGTAAAGGGGATAATCCTTTTATCTCTAGTCATGTTTAGGGACCGATATTCCCGTATAACTGAGCCAACTCTATGTCAAGTACCGGTGAACCATTTTCACTGAACATTGTTCAGTGGAATTCGGGAGGAGCTTCGGCCCTTTGACTTCTCTCAGGCCGAGATGCAGATGTTATAGTCCTTCAGGGAACGCAGCCTATCCGTCTCCCCAGGACATTACTCGATTCATCCCTAAGCACATTTGTTCCCACTATACTCCGTACATAACCCCGCCTAACCCCTCTTCATCTCAAGCACTCTTGACCCTAGCTAAATGCTCTTTAAGATCCTCTGCTTTTAAATTATTCTTGTCTAGCCCTTTCTTGTTTAGTAGTTTCTCTCTGAGAGAACGGTAAACATTTCAGTCTTGCCAAAGTCTACATTCGTCCAGGGGAGATTCACAAGAATCGTGACCTCCTGGATCGGATCATTGATAGCGGCTATGACATGGTACTAGGTGATTTCAACGACAGAACTGGTCGTTGGATTAATGCAGCACTCCGCAGAGCTAGGAACCGGTACTTCATTCATAAACCACCATCCCCTACCTTTCATTGCTCTACAACAAACTCACCCCTCGACCTTCTACTGATTCATGAGAGGTAGTTGTTAAAACCACTCAGTACTAAACAGTCGCGTCAACATCTGTCCACCTCTCATAACCTACTTCGTTGGCGGATAGAAGAGGACATGCTGCTTCGGAGGAGATTCCACTCTGATCCAATCAGAGTGAGGGTCGTTCAGGCAGCTGTCCGGCGCTTCCCTCGAATTGGGAAAGAGAGTTTAACGGAATTCAATTCCTACCTCTCTCGCAAGCTACCGGGATTTTATCGACTACCTATAAAGGTCGCCTTTTCAATAATACTCCAACAAAGCTCAAGACCCTTGCAATATGCTCCATCTTCCCAATCTCTCTTCTTCTGCACGTCAATCTCTCTCGAAAGAATACTGGATCACTAGATATAGGTTCCAGCTGGTTAAGGATAGGGCAAGCATTGCTTCCCTAAATCTGTCCCGGTCTTCCTTCTGGAAGATATTCAAAAAAGAGAGATATGTTTGTTGGAGGGAGAGTGCATCTGGGTGGATTGGTAGCATCGGTCTTGCTAATGTTTTGGAGGAGTCACTTGCCCTACATAATTATGGAGCCACGCAATCATTGCAACCAATCCCGCCTTGGGGGGACTTCAGGAGTAGGGATATCTCTGTTCCAGAGATCCTGAATGCCTGGGGTCCTCTTCCGGGCACCTCCATGTCCACCGCTTCACTCTCTTCTCGGGTCTGTCAGCTTTTGACAGCAATTCTAAGGAGAGAAGTGGCCGTCACTATGCTTTTAGCATCGCCCTCTGATGTAGCCGGAATCAACATTAGCAAGAGAATTTTTATCCCTAAGAGAAATTCGGTTCGCTCTCCAAAAGGCCTGCGGCCCATCTCAATTCAAAATTCCCTCGTTTCGATCTACGAAAAAGCGCTTGCGCGTAGAATCCGCGTCCATCTAAGTAGGCATAATTTAAGCCCACCTGGTTTCCATGGGTTCGTCAAAGGTCGCTCGGTCCATTCAGCAGTTGGTAAGGTGCAGCAGTTTTGTCAAGAGAATAGCAATCAACTCGTTGTGGCTGCTTTGCTTGATTTCTCTGCCGCATTTGACCGTATCTCTATTTCCTTTGTGATCTTTTCTCTCAGGTCCCTCGGGTTGCCTCCGAGAATTGTTAACAGGATGGAGATACTGCTGTACACCAAGCGATTCTTCTATGAAGACGACCCTGATGCACGTCAGTTCTACCCTATTACAGGAGTGCCTCAAGGTTCACCACTTTCTCCCATCTTGTATCTTGCTGCCTCCATTCAACTGTTCAAAATATTTAAACGCGAAAAACGTCGAGTGGTATACGCTGATAATACCACAGCTTCGTTTTCTGGACGCAGGTGTAAAGACGTAGTCTCTGACATCTGCCAGTTCTTTTTGAGATTAAAAGACCAGTTTCCCGAGTACAATCTTATTTTAAATCCTCGAAATCGCAGGTGGTTGTTTTTCATGGTGCCCCTGCGACGAAGAAAAAGCTTAAAAGATTATCACTCTCTGATCTATTCTCCTTACTGCCCAACGAACCACTCCCTGTCTTTTCTAGTCGAGTAAGATACCTGGGATTTCCTGTGATCGTTAACTGGTCAGCTAAGGCTGACCTGGATAGACTTAAACGTATCCTGAAGAGAGCTAGATGGGCCCTGAAACGGGCTCAGCAACTGTCAGTAAGGGAGAAATCCCAGGTAAGTCTCTGGGATACCTGGACTATCTCGGGTTTAGTCTTCATTTCGAGAGGACGTCCCCTGAGCAAAGGCTAAGGTATCTGAAACTGCTCGTGTCCTGCTTACCTGGCATCGTCCGCCGCGATTGGATCCTTCGGGAGGTGGCAGACCCCGGGTGGTTCAGTCATAAGGCGGCGAGTTGGATTGGTTGGAGGGCTCTGATTCCTTTGGACATCAGCTTGTAGAAGGTTTTAGAAGACTACAGATGAACAATTATGGTTCTGCTGTGTATCGAACGTTGTCTAAGTACTGGCTGATGCGTTGTGTTCTGTTCTGTTGCCTTGTGTTATCTTTCTACTAAGAATATATTTATTTTTATTTTATTTTAGATCCCTTAAAAGAGCGGCTTACTTTCTATAATGTATATTCAGAGAATATAACTTTATGAAAATGATTATCACAAATGTTATCAATTTTAAGATTGAAGAACCACGAGATAATTATGGATTAATGCTAGAACCACTTAGTCTTCTTATATACGATGACAAATAACCGGAATAAGTGTTTAACGGAGTGTATAAAGGAATCTATAATGAATATAAAAACAAGGCAAAATTGATTTAAAACAAATATTTTGTTGAATTTATAAACTACTAGTCTACTGGAAAAATTAATTAATAAAAGTTTTGAGTAAAATGAATCCATAGGATTCATTTGTTGAACGAATCGTTGTAGAAAAACAAAGACAGAATCATAAATACTAAGGCGTCTATCAAGTTTTTAAAGGATTGTAAAGATAATAAGATCGTTCCTAGTTTTGCAAGGATTAACTGCGGACTAAAAGGTTTTCGTGACAGTCAGTTCTCCAAAAAAAGTCAAGTTTGCAGCTCTTGAAGTTTGCTATTAATTGTGAGTTTAAATCGCTGAATAAGTTGATTAGATTTTCTGAAAATTTGTATTTTGATGTTATTTCATTAATTTCTGTTTTATATTTCAAATTGTTAGAAAATTATCATGTATAAACTTTGTAAAAAATTTGTTTTCTGTTTAGTAAGAAATTAAATTCATTAAGTTATGATCCAATAGTATTAAAAAATCAAACGAGGTCATATTTTGGAGTTAAAAAACATTTAAGTGAAAAATCTAAGAGTTTGTTAGATCTAGAACCCAATTTCACACCACGATTGAATGTTAAAGAAGAACACCTTTACACATGTTTAGAAGAAACTTGTTATTCTTCTCATTTAATACATAATTTACCATTATACATTAAATTGAAATTAGAAAATGTGCTTCGGATAATCATAATACTGGAAAGGACTTAAAGCATACTAAAAAAGAATTAAAAGATAATGACCTAGTAGCATGTAAGGCTGACAAAGGAAATTGTTTTGTAGTTATGGATACGCTGGAATATATAACATTAGGTAATAAACTAATAAATAACAACAAACTTAAAAAGTGTCTTTTTTAAAAAGTGTTTTAAAAAAGTGTCATGTTACGAAGTCAAACTAAATTTTACAATTACTTAAAAAAGTTTATCATCAAAAAAACACAAGTTCACAAATATATAATTTGTCTATATCAAAAAGTGCAAAATATGCATTTTTATATCTCCTTCCCTAAGTACATAAAGAAGAATAAGCGGCTAGACCAATTGTGGCTTTCTATATGACATACGCGTATAAATTATCTAAATATATCGTCCGAAAGTTAAAATCAAAACTTGTAGAACATTATTCATGCATAAAAGATGGTATAGAATTCTGCCAAAGAATTCGCAATATGGAAATGATACATAAAAAATGCATGTTTTCATGTAATATCAATGTTTATTAATATACATATATTGAAGGCCATAGAGATAAAATGTAATTTACTACTGAAGGAAATCCTGACGACGACACAAACTTAGCATACCATCAATGGTTTGATATATTAAATATGTGTACCATTGGCATGACATTTGAATTTGATGGAGAACTATATGAACAAACGGATGGATTAACAATGGGTAATCCTCTAGCACCTTAAAGTACTTTTTTAGTGTTTTTGTTTAATTGTCATATTTTGTTTGCTGCGGCCCCAACAAACGAAAATGTGACATGAACAAATGTTAGCAACGATTTTGATTCCAGCATCAATGCACAAACAGACAAAAAACTTTATTTATGTGACATTTTTTCATTTTATGTTAATTTTCTGGAGATGCTAGTAGTTACTAGAGAAATATTAAAATAATCTTTGTTGTCGTTTAACTATACTTGATAGTTCCTGGAAATAAAATATTTTAAATCTATAGGATGTTAGAATTGATCATGAAATTTCAAATGCAACAATTTGGGGTTATATTTAAGGGGTCATTGTTGTAGTGAGATCAACCAGCACTTTACAACTTTTGTCAATAAAAAATTCAACACGATAACTCGTGAGAGATATGAAAAGATGTGAAACAATTTTCAAATTACATTGAAAAATATAATTCCACAAACAAAATAATTATCAATATTGTAGATTTTTGTTTTTAAAAGGTTGCACAAACTCCTAAAGCGCTTAGTTGGGGCAAACAAAACAGCGTATAAGTTACCGTTACATTTCCAATTAGTTCTAAGTATCGGATACTCAATAATGTTCAGAATTAATTCCTTTCATTTATTTAGTCAAAATTATAAATTGTAAAGATTATAATTGAAGTAAATGGTCAAGAGAATAATTGTCCAACGACAATAGATATTCCAAAATTGTCAAATCGAAGAAATATCAATTTGGTGTAGGTGATCAAGGAAAAGCTAATACGGACTACAATTAATCTCATTGGGAATTCTCTCAATTTGCTCTATCATTAATAAATAATTAAAAAAAGGAATTCCTTTTTATTAATGAAATGCAATCTTCAAAGATAAAAAAAATCACAATAAACTAAAGACTTCAAACCGAAGATTTGTGAATTGATATTCTCATTCAGATATAACTAAAACAAAAATTTTAATTCAAGGCTTTTTTCATATTTATCTACCATCTTGAAATTGTTGAACACTTATAGGTACAACAGTCTAGTTTACTAAAATTTTGTAATAAATATATGACCATTTCATGTGTTTTCCTAACAAATTTGTTTATAGAGTGCAGCTTATACAACTTTTGGAACATTCACTCTAGAATATAGAACGTAATAATCCCATCACGTAGAAAAGGCACATCTTATAAATACGAAGTTGAATTTGATAAATTTGCACTTTCTACTTATTTCAATGACATCTTATTATTAAAATGACTATTGCTGAAATTCCATTTACTGGTGATAGAATATATCAATAATCCTTCGGTAAATTATCAAAAGAATGAAAATATGGGGATTTCTCTCTCATTATATAATGGCTAAAAAATATTCCACAAATGAAAATCCTAAATGCTTTTAAAGATTTAATATCAAAAATCGTGGAAACACAAAAGTATATGATTAAATATAAAAGTCGGATTGAGATATCTGAAAATCTTCAGGTGTAAAAATATTCGGGAAAATCTTCAGGTATAAAAATCAGGAAGACTCCACAAGTAATTTTCAACCGTTAGAATTTACAATCCCTTCGAAACAATGTAATGTTAACACGTAACAGATTTGTATTCAGATATATTATATCAAATACTACAGTATTTGATATATCAATTATAGAAAGTGATACGTAAGAAGTAAAAGAGTATAGTGATGAGACAATGTTATTTTATTCTATATACCATTTTTAATATTCTATTAAACCATTTCAAAATGATTATTGTTGAAATTCCATTTACTGGTGATAGAATATATCAAATGCATCAACTGCATGGCTATAGAATATATGGCTATAGAATACATGGCTATAGAATATATCAACTGCATGGCTATAGTCTTGTATGTTTTTTTATTTTCATAAAATACAACAAATCTTAGTAAAAGTTTTAGTTATTGTCATTAAGTTCTTTATTTGTATTCATTCAAATGATAGGGATTGCCTCTTGTGGAGCGACTACCCCTTATTGCTTGAGAAGCTGCCTGTACCAAGACGAATCCAATCTTTATTCTCAATTGGCATATAACATCAGCGTACTCACGGTCGGTTCGTACATTTTGCATTTTAGCAATATTTTTTAAAATTCTATCGGCATCATGACCCATACTACCGGAAACCGAAAAAACTGCGGGTAAAAAATTCCCCTTTCTACTGCGGTTATCTAAAAGAGCTAGGGCGATTCCACATATATGCATATTGGATTTATCAAGAATACTAACATGGATACTAGCACTTAATCATCTCCGACTATACAACTTTGATTGGCATGTTTATAGTGATCATGAGTGTGATGATATCAAAGATAATATAAGTTTACTAAGGTGTTTATTTACTGAATGTAACTTGAGTAAATATTTAGATAGTAGTATATTTGTCAATATATTACCTAGATTTATTAGCAAAAGTTTATTAGTTTGTGACATCACATTAGAAGACAAGAAAATACTATTGATATGTGGAAAATATTAGGTACATAAAGCGTTTTTACTGGAAAAATATGTGGAAAAATATTATATGAAAAACTATTATCGACATCCAATTAAAGAAAGACTCAATAGTAACAATATAAGGCTGACTGGGAATAACATATGCTGACTGGGAATACATCTCTTTAGGGAGAGACGTACCAACAAATTTGAGGAAGGGAATGCGTTCCCCGGTTGCACAACATAGCTGTATCGAACTTTATATAAAAGGCCTGTGCATGAAAGTTCAGAAAGGTTTTGGTTAGAACCAGCATGGTGGAGGGGAATATAAAATAGACATGGGAAGCGCTCGATGGCGAATATATTAAGTAATTTTTGCTATAATGTGCACCTTTCCTTGCAGAAAAAATCATCTTTACAGATGAAGCCCATTTACATTTAAATGGCTATATGAACAAACAGAATTACCGGATTTGAGCACTAAAAATCCACGGCAGTATGTAGAGAAACCACTACACTAATCTCGTGTAACTGTTTGGTGCGCATTTTGGTATGGTGGAATCATTGGACAGTTTTTCTTCAAGAACGCATATGGAAATGCGTTTACCGTTAACGGAACGCGATATAGGGAAATGCACACAACTTTCTTTTACCCTATTGTTGATGGCATGGATATGGAGGATATGTAGTATCAACAAGACGGTTCGACATGCCATACAGCAAATGAAACAATAAAGCTATTGGAATCGAAATTCAAGGGAAGAATACTCTCCCGAAATGCAGACGCAAATTGGCACACAAGATCTCCGGATTTTACACCTTTGGATTATATTCCGTGGGGCCATCTTTAAGACAGGGTTTATGCTAACGAACCAGAGTCAATTGAAGCACTAAAAGACAACATTCAGCGCGAAATTAAGGAGATAGAACCGCAAATATACCGAAATGTAATTGAAAATTTCAGCAAAAGGATTGACGTCTGTAAGCGTTCCCGCGGTGGGCATTTACACGATATCGTTTATCATTCTTAAATTGTAGAACGTGTACTATACATCGACAAAAAATATATGATTTTTCTTTCACAATGTGTGTTTAATTCCAATTTTAAAAAGAAACTCGAACTTGAAAGACCCTGTATAATATACGATGATAAAAACGAACTTTATTCATCTTCAGTGCTTGATATACTTATTCGACGAACTCTTTACAAATAATTGAGAAAAAATAATAATAATTTCGAAAATGTTCGAAAATGAAATTAATAATACATGACGAGAATTTAGAGCCAAAACTGAATTGAATGCATTGCAGAAAGTCATCAAAAAATTCTTGTACATGAAGTTGTGTACAAAAAAATCAGAACATTAAATATTCAAAGTAGACAAATATTCAAATTTGATTTACGAACAGAAAACAAACTTAACCCCAGGAGTTGGAAGACATACAAATCAAGGTTTACAGGGGATGGGGCAGCGAGAGGCCATCAAGTTCTGGTAGTCGAGGTCCAAGGATCGGCATGCTTTCGTCTGGTGTATCGCATGTTGCTTAACTTATTCTTAATTATTTACTTATGATGTCTAAATAAAATTTTTACTAAGATAAAACTGGATCAAACACATTAGGCAAGAATGTGCACAAAAAATTCAGGACATTAGCATAGACAAAATATTCAAAGTAGACAAAAATTCAAAGTTGATTAACGAACAGAAAACAAACTTAAAAATCATATAATAAATTTAAAAATTCATAACAAAAGCTTAAATTAGAGTGGAAATAAAAAATTCAAAGATAACGTTTTAAGTGTTGCAAACATATGATAATTTTAAAGAATAAAACGTAATATAACCTAACTGCTTTACAAATAAAAAACATTTAATAACTGAGCAACGAGGAATGCAGTTTATTTCTATATTCACAGGAAGCCCTGTATATAAATGGGTGGTGAAACTTCAAGATCCGAAAGGAAAGAGCGTGCAGATTTGAAAAACCAACAAAGTACAAGGGACATAATTGTAAAACACAACTCATCTCATGATGCTAGTGGATAAAAGGATTTCTTTTGATGAAGTGATGGAAAACAAATTCCAGGACAATGGAATTACAATCATATTAATATTTAGAAGTTAAAGGAAACACAACTTATTCTTTCATCTAATACAGCACTGTAAATACAGCGCATTTCTTGAGAAAACTATATTTGTATAAATATTGACGTTGACAAATGTATTTAATTTTGAAAGATCTACACCAAAATTAACTGGTGGGGTACCAACCATCATGTGGGCACGGCGGGCACTAGTAGGTATATAAACAAACTGTTCATAAGCTATGGCATGGACATAGCGAGTGCCGGGCTACGTAACGCCCTCCACGCAACCGGTCATATCGCGGCCACTATCCGCATTCTCAATGTCATAAGCATCAACAACTTACGATCCGTTAAGGACATACAGGAATCAGGCGAGATACGATTTCAATAAGTGACGACTCTACCCTGAGAAAAACTGGATTTCTTGCAGGTACAGGCAAAGCCGCTATAGGACGCGCCATTCTGCAGAGAATGCTCAAACATAACGCGATGAGAATATGTCCTCAGCCAATTGATTTTGTCGAGTTGGCTCATTATTGACATTTCCAGGCAAAGAGCCTTGTTCCATATCGGAGCCTATTACCTGACTGGGCAGAATCGATCTACTATTTATGATGATTTACAAGCTTTAGAAGCTTTATGAAATCGTTCCAACTCGAAGAACTACCTATAACCGGCACATTAACCTAAGCTTTGTCTATCATCCTTAGAAAGTGTTAGTTTATTTACAGATTTTACAACAGCTGCCCAACTTTAGAGAAAATTGTATTTCTACTATTTACGGAAATAAGATATCAATGTGCATGAACGACATGAACTCGACAATGAGTGTTATCTCCACTTTACTCAAGCTGCGTGTTTGCTTTTCATTTCATCTTGATAATTCTTTAATATGTGGAAAAGGATTAAATAATATAAACTTGAATAAATTTGTTTATGTCATTAAAACTAAAATTCATGCAAAAACATCAAATGATCTATAGAGAGATTATCCTAATTAGAGTTTTGATGGTATTTAGAGAAATATTAGAAAGATTTCCGGAAGAATATAAAATATCAGTCTTTCTAATATTTCTACTAAATATTAGAAAGACTGAGATGTTTGATTTTAGCAAAAATCTGTGGATTTACTTAAAATTCAAAGGTTTATTCATTACCTGAATCTTTGGTTTAAGTAAGGACTTAAACCGAAGATTTGTGAATTGATATTCTCATTCAGATATAACTAAAACAAAAATTTTAATTCAAGGCTTTTTTCATATTTATCTACCATCTTGAAATTGTTGAACACTTATAAGTACAAAAGTCTAGTTTACTAAAATTTTGTAATAAATATATGACCATTTCATGTGTTTTCCTAACAAATTTGTTTATAGAGTGCAGCTTATACAACTAAAATTCATGCAAAAACATCTAATGATCTATGGAAAGATTATCCTAATTAGAGTTTTGATGGTATAATGTGGGGGATATAACGAGGACACCTGGTTATTTGTCAATTATACTATATACTGAGAGGATTTATAGATCCCTTAAAGGAGTGTTTCCTTAAAAGTGTTAATAAACTACGAGTGTACTGAATAGACGAGTAGGAAATTCCTTCACCCAGCTGACGTAATAGTTTACGATTTGTAAAGGTGAGTATATATAAATAGAAAATTCCTCAACCCAGCTTAGTGTAATAGTTTACGATCCGTAAAAGCAAGAATTGGCAAATTTTATGTGTTGGCAAAGACACATGAAAATGTACAACCATGCCCAGTAAGACCCTAATAAATAACAAGAAGGTAGGCAACGAACAATTGTCAAAATACGTTGATAAACCGATAAAGCCATTATTGAATAATGTCCAAAGTTTTGTGAAGAATATCTCTGATTTTCATTTAATGATAAAAAATAAAACATAATATTGGACCAAATGATAATATTATGACGTTAGACATCGAAAGTTAATATACAAATATACCACATTATGAAACCATCAACGCTGATAAACTCGCAATGGAAGCAGGTGATTTGCCACAACTTAAAAGAGAATTTTTAATAGTTGATACTGATCCATTATTAATAAATAATTATTGGAGCTGGATCAAAGGAAAGACAAAATTGTTTTTGATATTTCGCTAACTACTGTTAGCATCTTCAGAAAACTACCTGAAGATTGGTAATTTTGAAGTAATTTTCTGAAGGTGCTAACAGAAGTTAGTGAAATATCAAAAATAATTTCCTCTTTTCTTTGATCCAGCTCCAATAATTATTTAAAAGAGAAATCGTCATCGACGCTCATAAAGTTATATAATATAATAATTTATTTGAATAGGATAAGAGTTTTTCGACAAAACGTTGATACTGCTATGGGAACACCAATAGCATCCGCTCTGTATGGATAAGATATATCAACGATATATGTATAGTTTGGAAATGCGGTGAAGAAAAGTTGTTTTAATTTTAAATTACCTAAACAATTACGGATGCCAAAAATTTACGGTAGGTGATACCATGCCAGCTCATTTCTTAAATATCGAAATCTACAGAGATAAAATAGAACAACTACAAATAAGGATGTACCACAAATCTAATGTTAGTAAGACATATTTGCAGTGCAAATCAATCATCCAATGCATGTTAAGTGCAACGTAACTTTGAACGAAGCATTACGAATATATCGGATATGATCACAAGTAAAGATAAAAAACGATAACATAAATCTGTTAACAAATGATTTCCTTTAAATAGGTTACACCATGAGGTAGATACTCAGTGCATGTTTAAAGGCTCATCGCAAAGTGTAAACGATATCACAAACGAGAACAGATAATTAGGTCTTTTTAATAAATAGGCCTTATTATCCAGATTTATGATGCCTTCAACGTGATATACAAAATAAAGGGAATTAGATACGCGGAACATTAAATATGAAAAAAACGAAGAATATACATTTATAGCAAAAATAATGACACAATAAAAACAAAACTACAAACGTTAAATAACACCACTAACAACCAAGATAAAAATAGTAATGTTCGATGTACTAAATGTCGTAGACAGGGCTAAATGTTGCGATTACATAAACGACATCACAATGTTTAGCATTGTGATGTTATAACAGAATTAGGAGGCGCTTTTGATTTAGCAAATAAATTGCTTAACATTTAAACAAAATTTTGTTGTTGATAGTTGTATTTCTGATGTAATTTTCGTTGATATTTTGTAGATTATATTCCTGAAGAAGACAACTTTGGCCGAAAGTTTGAAAAAACAATTACAATAATTATTGTCTTTGTACTATCCGGTTTTAAACCTTATATATAATTTTAAATCCTATTGTGTTAAACTGTGCTCCGGGAGGCAATAAGCTTCAGTTTTATAATTGTAAATGTTTGCAAAATCCCGAGTTCGATTACAAGTCATTATATCGTCTTGTCCAAATCGGTGTTGCTTGAGATCGTCTCTCCACGATACTTAGCGATATATGATAAGGTAATCAAATCAAGCAATTACCTTATCATATATATACCTTATCATATATATATATATATATATATATATGATTCTTTGGTAATAAACCAACATAGTAGTAAAGGTATGAATGAAAACGATCTAATTTATTGTAAGAGGATTAAGCTAATACCTTTTTCAAATACAGCTCTATAAAAAAACAATTCAAATTTTAGTCGTATGAGTCAACACGATCCATCTTCTTTATAAAATTCTTCGAATGTAGCAATGAATAATCGAAACTCGTCATGATGTGGACTGCAATGAGCTTTATAATAGAACAATTTAACGCACTTATGCAATTACTATCGCTAATGATCTGCCATCTCCATGAACCACAAAGGAAATCTCTCATATTTAGAGATATGATTGTTGATAGAGCAGAGATGAAGTTATCAAATGGAGAGACATTGAATAATGTAGTGTTTAAGGAGGAACAATCTTTAAACATGAAACTTATAAATCACAAAGTTGCTGGGAACATTATATTTGACATAGAAGACTCCTAGACGAAATAACTCATCGAAGAATGCTTGGCAGATTTCAAGTTGTCAATGCCGGACGAGTCTTCGTCAACGAAATCTGTGGTAGAATGTTGTATCCACGTGCTGGACTGTGAAGCCACTGCTTTAGCAAACCCTAGCAGATGTAAGGCTGGTAACCGGTGGAGGAGAGTGCGCGTAGTGACTTCCATTCAGAGGTTTACTGAGGAGTTAGATTTGTCGAAGTTGTGTAGCTACATAGCCACACTGATGAGACCACACTGTAGTGATGAGTAGACTAAGGTCGAAACGCCCCATTCGGGGCTAGGCGTCTGTGGTAGGCGCATTCCCGTCAGCTTCCCGACGAAGGTTGTAAAAAAGCATGCAACTTTATACTTTCCTGTTCGTGTTTATTAAAAAATTGTATTAAAACTCTTTCGTACTTGATATTACGTCACCAAGAGTAAAAAAATATGTGACGCTTTTTTTTAGCATTTGCGCGAGAGCTTTGCTCGTGTTTTGCAATTGCTGTACACAAGCGTGTTGCTTGATCAGCAAACTTAGTTAGCTGACAAAGGAAGGAACGGCAACGACATAAATTCTGCCGGTGCAAAAATTATAGCCCACGAAACTGATAAGTCTACAAGGCAAATAAGAAGCCATCATATTGCGTTACCCGATCCCGACAACAACTGCGAGGGTAATAAATCTGATGTGCCTACCCACTTAATTACAAATGGCAAATTTATTTTAATTAATTTAATTAATTTTTTTAATTTATTTAATTTTTTCAGGTTAACTTCCGATATGTTCCTTCCAGATTTGGTTTTGTTATATATGTTTTTTGTAACGTGTGCAATGACGTTTTCCTGATGATGACCCAGAACAAGGTTGAAAATTTGAAAACCAAAATTATTTGACTCTTCTTGATTTTACTACTGTTTTAAAATAGAGTCTGCTTACACAATAATTCTTGCTCAGCATTGTCGAGATGCTCTGCTACGTTTTCGCAAATTGTGCACACTAGATTAACAATAATACGAACTCCAGAATCAATTTAATTTGTTAAACTATGATTTTAGCATCGTTACATCCTAATATGGGCAAGACTTTCGTATAGGGCTATTGGTTTTAGAGAGAGTAAATTCAAAACGAAGTTAGAAGTATCGGTGATTAAGTTTACAATAAGTACATTACACTGTAAATTACGTAAACTTCGAGTAAGAATGGAAGCGCTGACCACTATTATTAAAGAGAAAATTTTTCAAACTTTTATAAATCTGACGGCAAACATCGAAAGTCACTGTATCAACAATTAAACATCGCCGCATAAATAAATTGTCGAGGGCTGAAATATTGGTGGTTTCTACCCCGCAACAACGATATACAAATTGGTCAAATCGTCTTTTTACAGTCAATGGGGAAGCAATATTAAATCTGGGTGCTAAATTCGTAATGTATCAGCGTAGTGAGCCGCTATCAATACAAGCGGCCCTCAAAAATATTATTGCGCGACAGGATGAAAGAGCCATTGCTGTGTACAAAACGCATATAAGTCGCATTAACGATTGCCTACTACATGACATTCGCTCACATAAGTCTGATCTTCAAGCGTTGCCAGCATTTGCACTGAAGACGCTACGGAATAATGAAACATTGGCTATTTGCAAAGCAGACAAAGGCAATATCTTGGTCGTTCTCAACAGGTGTGACTATATCAAGTTTGATCTTGATATTTTATCAAACACAACCATGTTTAGGAAGTTAGAGCGTGACCCTACATTAAAAAAGGAGAAGTGTCTCAACGCTATGCTCTTGCAACTAAACCGTCGTGGATTAATTCCGACCGTTGATTTTTGGAAGGTTCGTTCTAAACATAGCGCCCCTGGCTTTATGTACCTGTTTCCTAAAACCCATAAAGCTGGAAGGTCTGTAAGACCCGTAATCGCAAGTTACACTTCACCCACTCACCTTCTGGCAAAGATGATATACCAGTGTTTAAGAGACTTTATGGGTTCGTCACATTCAACAATAAAAAATGACCATGCGTTTGTGTTACATATGAGGAAAATGAACACACTGAATGTAAAGTTTTTTACTGTTGACGTTAGCGACTCTTCACGAATGTTCCAGTTCATGAAACAATTGTTGACGCTGCACTCCTCCTAAGTCAGAAATGTGAACGATGGATGTTAACACTAAACGCATGACAACATTTTCTTCATGTATATACAAATGAATCCATATCCTCTTTTAATAGCGAATTGTATGTGCAAGTGGATATAGTTGCAATGGACTCCCCGTTAGGTCCTACTCTAGCCGATTTATTTATGCGAAAAATTGAAGCCAATGTATACTCCATATAAAATGATTATTATATTGGGGCAGATACGTTGATGACGTATTCATGAGTATCAATAATCCTGTGGATGAAAAGGTCTTCAATATGTTAGATAAGTTGGATACCCGAATAAATTGGAACATTCGTGCTGAAAATGACGGGGCTATTTCCTTCCTGGACGTACAATGTTTGCGTGAAGGTAGTAGCATGACTAAGACTACTGTGTTTAGGAAAGAAGGTATCATTAACATGACAACACCATGGAAGTAGATCTACACAATGAGGTATAAGATATCTGCTGCTCGTTCGCTATTCCTGCGCATGCATATATACTATTTTACAAAGGAGGATCTGAAAGTAGAATACGAGCAAATAAGACAGTCCCTATTCGAGGCGGGATATCTTTTATGGGCTATTAAGCTCAGTCGTAACGCAGCAAAAGAGATTCACAATAAAGCACGAAACGACTATGTAAAGCCTGTAACAAAATATTTAAATTTTCCGTTTTGGAACGATCACTCATTTAATCTTCTCCAACACGCATTAATACTATCATTTATAGGCACTGGTTCTCACAACACCGTATGTTGTAAACTTGAGCCTGGTATTTCTGGCTTATTTAAAATTAAACTAAAATATGAAAAGATTGGAGGGATCTACCGTATACCGTGTAAAGGTTGTGCGGCTCATCACGTAGGACAAACAGGTGAAAAACTTGCTGTTCGATTATTGGGTCACAAGTAGGCACTAAGTCTTGGACATATCAGCTCAGCAGTTTGGAATCACTTTGCCGCCGACGGACACGACATAAATTTTGACAGTGCAGAAATTAAAGCTCACGAAACTGATAAGTCTACAAGGCAAATAAAAGAGGCTATCATATTGGGTTACCTTGATCCCGACAACAATTTCGAGGGTAATAAACCGGATGTGCCTACCCACTTGATTACAAATGGCAAATTTATTTTTCCATATTAACTTCCGATATGATTCTTCCGGATTTGATTTTGCTATATATTTTAGTTGTAACATGTATAATGACGTTTTCCTGAAGATGACCGCAGAAGTGGTTGAACAGCTTCAGAGTATTCACTCTGTATCTGTTAGATTGGCTTACTGTTGCGATGTTTGCTTAATACAAATGTGGTTTTGCTAATATAATGGAAAACAAACGCTTGAAGAAAAAATAACGTAAAAACTAGAGAGATTTTAAAACAAGAATGTCTCAAATTCGTAAAAGGAATTTATGAAATTTTCGAAAATTAATTCTTAGAGCACATAAAGAGTTAAAAAATTTTTCTCAGTTAAACAACTAATCGTTTTAGACTTTGTTACTGTAGCCATACAGCGAGAGACAAAGTATCACGCATTTTCAAAAAAAATCGCTTTAACATATCGGATTTAATCGGATTTCGGCGGAATCTCCTGCAGTTCTTCATGGAACTAGAGTAAGTACACTTTGTATTTTGTCCAAACACAGCGATACGGAGCAGCTTCCTTGTATAAAGAAACTGGTGAACTTAATCATTATTACACCGATAATTTCAATCGCGTAAAAAAACAATTTATTTAACGAATTTTGACGAACTTTTGTAGAACATTATTCAAATAGAGTTATTCTTAACTCTGCCGTACTATTGGTAGTACATACAAAATTTCTTTTGTGACCTCTGATATTGTTAATGCTTACTCAAATAACTTCATTGAAAAACTAACACACATTGGAACCTTGTATTTTAAGACAATCGTGGTATCGATTTATATATCCCATATACTTTCAGAAATTTTCAAGGATGATCAAGTTGAACTTGAAAAGCAATATAAAATATCTAATGCTCAATTTATCAAATGCATAGTGGACACCACCTGCCAAGTGCTATTACTAATATTACGGAAGAAAATGTAAACATATTGACCAACTCTGCCTGCAATCTCTTCCCGGGGTGTAACTTAATTTTGTGCACATTAGATGTGATGACTTCGCCTACCCCAATTGCAATATATGTCATTGATGGTGATATTAATGATCGTGCTGCTGCTAAATCAAACTTGTGGTATTTGCGATGTTAGCGACGAAGACCACAACTTTGTCAAATGTAAAAACACACAAAACTGCTCTAACAACGGCCAGCAACAACTTGTTTGGTCCGGAAAATGCCTGGTTTTTAAGGCGTATGCAACGAATATGATTATTTGTAAGAATCCTAGTATATCCTATTTAACAAATTTTATAACCTCTACTAGTCCGGTCCGAGCATGGATGAGATATTGAATGTAATTAACTGAAATTCAGTAGATCTACAAGATATTACAAGGCCTCATTACCTGGCTAGTAGATGCCATAATACAATCACCTATAGTCATCACTCCTACTGTCAACATTTTTAACAAGAGATCGACATCGTTCCACAGCACCAATCCACTTCGCCTCTCGAAGAAAAGCAAGAAATGGGTTATCGACACTTCGAGACATGATAATATTATAACCTCTGACAGAAGGGCAAATGGCGTCTCGGTTGGGACTGAATGGAAGAGGGGCAAAAATCTCCTCTCCGGTAACAATAAGAGAGTTCAGCTGCCGCTCTCAATAACATCCAATGCATGGTAAGTAATCGCGAACCGTTTCGCTGAGCCCCATATATTGGAACTAGGGCGGTGCCTCTGCACTTAGCATATACTACTTCTATGTGTGAATTTGCTATTAAAATCTTTCTGTATTAAAGAGAATTACTTCGCCATTAAAGTCCTTATGTATCAGATCGAGATGCATATGTTATAGTAGGGTTGTGCTTCTGCACTTAGCAAATTAATTAGTGTCAACCAACAAATTTCGAGATGTTCATAATACTTAAGTAAAAATATAACTAAAAATAGAACGTCATAGAACAGAGGTTCGATCATTTTTTCAATATGTGCATAATGCAACAAATTTTCAAGTACAAAATTCATGAGTGTCAAACGAGATGTCAATTTCGAGATGTTCTTAAGACGCAAGTAAAAACCTAAAATGTTAAATGTACTTTTATCGGCAAAAATATATCATATAATATCCGATGACAACAACGAACTTTATTCATCTTTAGTGTTTGATAAACGTATTCGACAAACTCTTTGCAAAAAATTGAGATAAATTTAAAATATTTCGAAAATGTTCGAAAATGAAATTGATAATACATGACGAGAATTTGAAGTTAAAACTGGATTGAATGCATTGCAGAAAGTCATCAACAAATTTATGTACAGGAAGTTGTGTACAAAAAATCAGAACATTAAATATTCAAAGTAGACAAATATTCAAATTTGATTTACGAACAGAAAACAAACTTAAAAATCATAAAATAAATTCAAAGATTAATAACAAAAGCCAATAACTAGAGAATGGAAATGACGTTGCAAATTTGCGAACATATGATAATTTTAAAGAATAAAACGTAATACAACCTAACTGCCTTACAAATAAAAAACATTTAATAACTGAGCAACGAGGAATGTCATTTATGTCTACGTGCACAGAAAGTAGATCGATTCTGACTGGGCAGAATCGATCTACTATTTATGATGATTTACAGAACCGAGTTCTCGAGAGACTCGGCACCTTTGTTGCGGTATTCCATACAGCTACAAGTTTTGCCGGCTCTACGTCTATCGGACCAGTTCATGGCGACACATCAAGGGCTAAATATCTTAATTATGAAGACTACGATGTTGACTTTCATCGCAATTTGGCAGACCTTAAACGCACAAAAAAAATGAAGAGCAGATCCAAGAATTGAGGGATTCTACTAACATCTTAACCCCCAGGAGTTGGAAGACATACAAATCAAGGTCTACAGGGGATGGGGCAGCGAGAGGCCATCAAGTTCTGGTAGTCGAGGTCCAAGGATCGGCATGCTTTCGTCTGGTGTATCGCATGTTGCTTAACTTATTCTTAATTATTTACTTATGATGTCTAAATAAAATTTTTACTAAGATAAAACTGGATCAAACACATTAGGCAAGAATGTGCACAAAAAATTCAGGACATTAGCATAGACAAAATATTCAAAGTAGACAAAAATTCAAAGTTGATTAACGAACAGAAAACAAACTTAAAAATCATATAATAAATTTAAAAATTCATAACAAAAGCTTAAATTAGAGTGGAAATCAAAAATTCAAAGATAACGTTTCAAATGTTGCAAACATATGATAATTTTAAAGAAAAAAAACGTAATATAACCTAACTGCTTTACAAATAAAAAACATTTAATAACTGAGCAACGAGGAATGCAGTTTATTTCTATATTCACAGGAAGCCCTGTATATAAATGGGTGGTGAAACTTCAAGATCCGAAAGGAAAGAGCGTGCAGATTGGAAAAACCAACAAAGTACAAGGGACATAATTGTAAAACACAACTCATCTCATGATGCTAGTGGTTAAAAGGATTTCTCTTGATGAAGTTATGGAAAACAAATTCCAGGACAATGGAATTACAATCATATTAATATTTAGAAGTTAAAGGAAACACAACTTATTCTTTCATCTAATACAGCACTGTAAATACAGCGAATTTCTTAAGAAAACTATAATCGTATTAGTATTTATTGACTTTGACAAATCTATTTAATTTTGAAAGATATAACTATTATTCTTAAAATGACAACGATTATCTTTATTAATCATAAGGATGACATTTTATAATTCTATTCCACTAGCAAACAGTATCCAATCAATCAAATAATTCGCTAGAATTGTGTAATTCAAACCCCGACACGAATTGGGCCTTCTCAATTTGATGAATAGTCAACTATTAATATTAAAGTAAACTATCAAAAACTACTTGAGCTACAAAATCTACATTAATAGTTATTAAACTACTTGAGCCAAACCTCAATGGACAAAACGAATTTAATTTGCACACATTTTGACTCGTATTTTAGTTTTTGTTGCTCAACTGTTGTCTCTTTTCAGATTTATCCTGACGATGTCTACAATTAGTGAAAGAAATATTGATAATAAAATCTTAAACGTTTTTAACGTTTTTTTTGGCTGGGTTTGACCCTAAAAACCATTCAGAAATATTTCTACCCGCATGTCTTATTCCGATTCAATGATTTTGAAGAGCAGTTTGGCCGCTCACTTTGACTTTCTCTGAACAGATACGTCGATTGCAACAAGAACCTACTAAAACTTTTGATCGACATACGATTTCTACGTTTCTGCAAAGACGAGAACCTGTTCCCGACATTCACAAAATTGACCTATCATGGAACTGCAAGAGGTAACAGAACACGACACATACTCAATCAGACATGCATAAAGCTGCTAATTAACGAGATTTGCATTAAATATTCGCTTCTACGCCGGTTTTAAAAGGACATCCAAATGCTGTACGACGAGTTAACAGACACAGTAGATTCGAGATGTGCTGGCGGCAGATAAATGGTCTCTTGCAAAATTATGGTAAAAAACGTTATATTCAAAAAGGTAGTCGTCTAAAACGTAAAGCTACCTAATTGTATGAGAAGGCCTTTACACGCTTTTCTTTACCTGTTGACCTGGACACTCCGAGTTGCACACTGCCTTGTGATACACCTTCGTTAGTTGTCAATCTCTCAAATACTATCTTAGTGATTGTGAAATATCTGCTCTGAACAAGGTTCTGAAGCTTTCGGTAACAAAGAAGTCAATGACAACATGTGATGAGATTGATATAACCTCTGAATTAGAGTCGTTGTGTTCTAAACTAGCAAGTAACTTTAGTAACAATCCTGTCACCGGGGGCGTTATTAACCGTTTAAAAGGTATGTGGATAGCGAAGATTCCTTAACCAGGTGTTCTACTTCGCCACATTGTATCAATGACGGACTCATTAAATTACGAGGCTGGTAAATTTCCCGCTAATATTCTACGCTCACATGTCTTGGCTATTCCCTCTAAGGTTCTGAACAGCGTAGACTTTGTGACTCGTATCCGTACATTAGAAGTGGGTGATCAAGATTTTGTATTTTCACACTAGACGTGAAGTCCGTTTTCACTAATGTACCGACCAATGATGCAATATAAATAGCATTGGAATTGATTCCGCCTCCTTAGTCAGAACAGCGACACCTACAAAATCTAAGATTATTTTTCGAAATAGCTACATGAACTAACATCACTTTTAATGAAATAATATACAAACAGTGTTTTGGTGTAGCAATGGGGTCCTCGTAGGCTCAGCGTTAGCTGACCTGTTTATGCAGAAATTTGAAGAGTCGGCTATTTCTCAGTACCATATAAAACCGTTGGTTTGGTATAAGTATATTACTGACATTTTCATGGTATGGCTTGGTGCTAAAAATGATGATTTAAACTTTGTCGATTTCTTGAATGGCATTCATCCCCGCAGTCGGGCTAAGTATATTTTCGCCAGAAAATTACTTTTTCCCATTTCTAGATTGTGAAGTCAATGCAAAAAACACACATTACTAGAGTATACAGAAAAGACACCGAAACTGACACATATATTCGATGGGATAGTAACCACAGCTCAGCGACTAAGTTAGGCTTTTTTCGTGGGTTTTGTTTCAGGGCATACAGGGCTAGTAGCTCGCATGAGTATCTCAAGTCTGAGCTCACTCTAACCAGAAATTTTATCAAGCTAGGCTATCTTTTGAATGTGCTTATTGAACAGAAAAAGGTGTCAAAATCAATTAGTCGCAATGAGAATGTATCACAGTCTACAGCTTTGTCTCCGATAAAACACTTCTTTACTATTTCACACCTCGGAAACTTACGTGTTCGTCTGCAGAGCAAGATTAAGAATTTGATTGCGTGGTCTAAGTTACCGATATAAATAGTGGTTTCATCTCGCCCTTGTAACACAATACAATAATCAATAATTAAACCGTAACAGCGTAATAAAGATCAGCGTGTTGGCGGCATTTAAAACATAACTTGTAGAGATTGTCCATCTTTTTATATTGATCAAACTGGTAGAACACTGTAGCGATAGCAATTAAACTACTTGAGCCTAACCTCAATGTACAAAACGAATTTAATTTGCACACATTTTGACTCGTATTTTAGTTTTTGTTTCTCAACTGTTGCCTCTTTTCAGATTTATCCTGGCGATGCCTACAATTGGTGGAAGAAATATTGATAATAAAATCTTAAACGTTTTTAACGTTTTTTTGGCTGGGTTTGACCCTAAAAACCATTCACAAATATTTCTACCCAGCATGTCTCATTCTGACTCAATGATTAATATTCAAGTAAACTATTGACGTGCGCCTTTTTAGATTGTATGAATAAACACTCAAAAGTTTAAAAAATACAGTTTACTACATACGTTTCACTTCAAACTCTTATACAAGCAATGGAAGGAACATACTATGAAAAACATGTCTATTAGAAAATCACTTCAAGTGATATTTTATTATTCATCATTAAATAATAATCATAAAATGTCTTGTGACTCTTTCTTTTATAAATGCATAAAAACGCTGTGAATCAAAGTCAATTTTACTTTTCCTTGAACAAAAGTTCCAGAAAATATTAAATTAATATTTACCAATTTTGCAGGCAGACGCTTGAATAGTCAAATTGGAATAGGCTGTCTTAATGACTTAGTTTTTTAAATGTATATAAACTAGAAAGTAAAAGGCAGTTTTATTGTTACTTTTACAAGCACGCGGTCTTGTATCAAAAAAGTTTATATTATAAAAATATATATAATATCGAAAGATAAGTACATATATTGAAGAAACAATGAAAAGCTTAATTAATAGTAAACACTTATTATTCATAGTTCTAATAGTTTATTTTATTTAATCTAAATTGGTTTAATTTTATAACCATAAAAGACAAACACAGTTGCTGAACTTAAAAACAACACTTTAAGCAAATGAATATAAGCAATTCTTTGTTCACTTAAAGCATTCGCAATTTTGATCACTACATTAATACAGCCAATAATTGAAAAAAACTTATATCTTCCTGTTAAAGTTGTCATTGATAATAGGGATAATATTTTAATCGCTGGTAGTTTTGCTTTTCGAGCTTTAACACCGTTTAAGCGTGTGTTACGGTGCTTAAGGATGATTATTAAAGTCAATGTACTGATGAGCTTCATTGAAAAGCTAACACACGTTGCAACCTTGGATTTTAAGCCAAATCAGTTTATATATTCCATATACTTCCAGAAATTTGAAAGGATGATCCAACTGGACTTGAAAAGCAATATAAAATATCTAACGCTCAATTTATCAAATGCATGGTCGACACCTCCTTCCCATTCATATTGCCAATATCACGGAAGAAAATGTTTCTATTAAAATGAATTAAGTGCTTGAGGCATGATTAAACTGCAATACGCACTGCCATGCAGAGAGATCATGCTAAATTCTCTCTGGAGATTAAGATTAATTTCTGCTTTTCCAGCATTAAACACTGTTTAAGCGTGTGTTACGGTGCTTAAGGATGATTACTGAAGTAATGTAACAATGAGTTTTGTAAGAGCGAAACGCGTCTATCGTTGTTTAAGTTTGTCGTCATACATAGGATAATCATACGTAGCAAATTTAAATATTGTGAGAATAATTCGGCTATATTTCTTAGTTTGATGAAAATATATAGAATAATGCCTGGTGTTTATGCCTCCTTGTGATGAAAACATAGTGATTTATTTATAAGTACACCATTACGTATCGTAGGGCAGGCTTATCATCAAATTATATTTCTTTATTTTAACGTTTCTCCTTTCGGCTTCGTCAGGAAAAACATAAATCATATAGTACTGAAACGTAAGATCTAGCATTTAATTTGGCCATTGTATCTATGCTGTTCTCGTATTTTAAAATGTATTCTTCTTTTCGAAGACAGGTCGGTATGTTGCGCCGTATGGCACATCTGCCATTATCAGTCCTATTCAGTTCATCTCACTCTTTCTCTTTAATAATCTAAAGATTATTAAATTACTTCGATGCCGTAAGTCAATTGGCATCGATATACCTAGTTTTTACCGGGAATGATAATTTTATTAAATGAGATGCAGCAGAGAAGTATATCTATTGCATAGATACACCAAGTTTTAAATAACATGCAATTGTACTTTACCGTGTGGTAATTTAAATGAAAGAGAACAATCAAGCAAAAATGTACGACTGTTGCGCTTGCTGAGGATCAAAAACCTCCAAAATTTGTTCAAATTCAAAGGAATTTTCGTCTGTTCCTGATGGTAAGTTATCAACACTGGTGGAGCTCAAGGTAAGAGATTTCTTAAAATTGCATGATGATGGGGGTGTTCTTCCCCCTATTCTTAAAGCCAAGAATTTATGTATTATCACTAGTACTATTCCAATAAAAAGGCAAGATCTTTTTAATGTATTCCTACGTGATTTTGTATTAAAGTGCCGAAACAGAATCATGTTTAATCGGTTAGAAACTTCGATAATAATTTAAAGGTTTCTTTCGGTAATTCGAATTTTAAAATGTATTCTTCTTTTCGAAGACAGGTCGGTATGTTGCGCCGTATGGCACATCTGCCATTATCAGTCCTATTCAGTTCATCTCACTCTTTCTCTTTAATAATCTAAAGATTATTAAATTACTTCGATGCCGTAAGTCAATTGGCATCGATATACCTAGTTTTTACCGGGAATGATAATTTTATTAAATGAGATGCAGCAGAGAAGTATATCTATTGCATAGATACACCAAGTTTTAAATAACATGCAATTGTACTTTACCGTGTGGTAATTTAAATGAAAGAGAACAATCAAGCAAAAATGTACGACTGTTGCGCTTGCTGAGGATCAAAAACCTCCAAAATTTGTTCAAATTCAAAGGAATTTTCGTCTGTTCCTGGTGGTAAGTTATCAACACTGGTGGAGCTCAAGGTAAGAGATTTCTTAAAATTGCATGATGATGGGGGTGTTCTTCCCCCTATTCCTAAAGCTAAGAATTTATGTATTATCACTAGTACTATTCCAATAAAAAGGCAAGATCTTTTTAATGTATTCCTTCGTGATTTTGCATTAAAGTGCCGAAACAGGCTGGGTCCATTTTTCACATTATGTGAAAAATGGTCCTTTTTTCACATAAATTTTTTACCCCTAAAATGAAAATAAATCTCACTGGAAAAATAATAAAGAGCAATAGAGGAGGTGATAAAATAGCTTATGAAGGCTATTTCTACAATTACACAAAGACCGAGTTGGGCAAGAAGCATTGGCGCTGCAATAAGCGAGGGTGTAACTCAATATTGAAGACGGATATTGGGAATGTATTGTGGGATGTAGTAGGTGTTCATAACCATCTAAGAGATGAAGTTAAATATCATCGAACACTTCTCAAAGAAAAAATAAGGACTAGAGCTTTGAATTCAAACGAATCATCGAGGAATGTAGTCCTAAATGTTATAAAGGATAATCAACTATAAAGGTTCCTCTAAATTTGAAGAAACTTAATAGCTATGTAAAAGATGAAAGAAGGAAAAACAACTTTACAACAGTAAAAGATTACGACATTCCTTTGGAGCTCCAAACTACTACAGATAATAAGAAGTTTTTATTTTTTGATAGTGGAGTTAAAGATAAGGATAGGGTCGTAATCTTTACAACTGAAGCAAACATCTCTCATCTTGAAATATCAAACATTCTACTTTGCGATGGAACATTTAAGACAGCCCCTTCAACATTTGAACAGTTATTTACTATTCAGATAAAGGTTAGGGGAACGTTTTTGCCTGTGATGTACTGTTTCATGAAAAATAGAAGAGAGGAATCGTATGACAAAATATTTGGTTGGATAAAAACAAACTACCCAAAGGTTACTAGTAGTCAGAAATTTATCATTATCGATTTTGAATTGGCAAGTTATAACTCCTTACATTCTCATTTCGATAATTCTACATTATATGGATGTAACTTTCATCTTGGTCAAATTGTTTGGCGAAGAGTTCAGATGTTGAATTTTTCTAAGGAGTTCATCAATAATCCTCAAACAAAGCTTCTAGTTAAGATGATACTTGCATTATCCTTTGTCCCGCCGTCTGACGTGTTTATTGTGGCTGCAAGGTTAAAGAATTATATAATCGAAGAAAGATCTTTGAATGTTTTAATGCTTTTTGAATGGTTTCAGGGTGAATATCTATCGAATGAAACTTGTAACAAAAATATATCATTTTGGAATGTTTACGAGAGAACAGAGATGAATATTCCCAGAACCACCAACTCTCTTGAAGGTTACCATAGGCATCTAAATAGCTTGATTGATAGTAAACAGAGTTCTATAATTCCAATTCTAAATGAACTAAAAAATGAACAGTTAATCGTGGATAACAAGATTTTACTACTTCTTCATGAAGATATAAAAATACCCGAAGATCCCGTGAAATCCCTTTTGGCTTCCTACAAGTTGCTTCCAAGTATAGATTATCTCAAGCATATTGCTCTGAATTTTCATTGGAAACTTGACTAATAAAAATTTTATTTATTTTTTTACCCCTGTTTTTCATATGTGAAAAAAGGACCATTTTTCACATAATGTGAAAAATGGTCCTAACGGCCGAAACAGAATCCTGTTTAATTCGGTTAAAACCTTCGATAATAATTTAAAGGTTTCCTTCGGTAATTCGGACATTCTTACTGATTATGCATCTTATTTTGATCTCAAATTAAAAGACTTTGGAAAGATTTCTATTAAGCCTATTCATGCTACACTAAAAATTACAAACTTCTCCACTCATTTGGTTGAGGAAGATGTAGCCTCCCTCAAAGCGCTATTTAAGCTATCCTCTCTGAATAGAGTAGTTAATAAAGCTGGTGTGGAAGTCACTGTGGCATTTGCCACTGCTGATTCCTCTCAAGCAGATATACTGGAGCGCTCCTGTACGAACCCATTCCTAGGGTTTAACCTGAAATTCGTTAAGATTGATGAGGATGGTTTTTCATATCCTCACTAACATTTGTCACCAGTGGGGGCACTGGGAGTCGTCTTGCAGTCTACCTAGGATTTGCGGTCTCTGTTCTTCTGGGAACTGCTCTTCCCCTACCACTGGAGTTAAATGTGATGCTTCCCTTTGCTGCTGTAATTGTGGAGATGGTCATCCCTCCTGGTCCAGGAGATGTCCTCTTTTTAAAAAGTATTCTAACATATTCTCAAAACAGCGTCCCGCGGCTGATCACCGTGTTACTTATTCTTTACCGTCGGAACAGAAGATGACTGACATTGATATTTTGAAACTTATGGATGTTAAAATTCGGGCCTCCAGTAATCGTCTGGAAGCCTTGATTTACAACTTATGCGACTTCCTATGCTGCCCGCAGCCTGTGACTCTAGATGTTCAGATGCCTGTTTCAAACAAGCGTCATGGTTTGGAAACAGTGCCCCTCTAAAGATTATAGACCTTAAGAAAAAGAAGGCAAGGGGCTCTTCTCAGCCTGTAATCTCCCTTGAAAATGATGATGCTGCTTGCGGGGTAGTGCCGGTCGTGGACCTGGCTAGTGGTAAAGGGGGTTACCCTTTTATCACTAGTCATGTTTAGGGACCGATATTCCCGTATAACTGAGCCAACTCTATGTCAAGTATCGGTGAACCATTTTCACTGAACATTGTTCAGTGGAATTCGGGAGGAGCTTCGGCCCTTTGACTTCTCTCAGGCCGAGATGCAGATGTTATAGTCCTTCAGGGAACGCAGCCTATCCGTCTCCCCAGGACATTACTCGATTCATCCCTAAGCACATTTGTTCCCACTATACTCCGTACATAACCCCGCCTAACCCCTCTTCATCTCAAGCACTCTTGACCCTAGCTAAATGCTCTTTAAGATCCTCTGCTTTTAAATTATTCTTGTCTAGCCCTTTCTTGTTTAGTAGATTCTCTCTGAGAGAACGGTAAACATTTCAGTTTTGCCAACGTCTACATTCGTCCAGGGGAGATTCACAAGAATCGTGACCTCCTGGATCGGATCATTGATAGCGGCTATGACATGGTATAGGTGATTTCAACGACAGAACTGGTCGTTGGATTAATGCAGCACTCCGCAGAGCTAGGAACCGGTACTTCATTCATAAACCACCATCCCCTACCTTTCATTGCTCTACAACAAACTCACCCCTCAACCTTCTACTGATTCATGAGAGGTGGTTGTTAAAACCCTTCTGTACTAAACAGTCGCGTCAACATCTGTCCACCTCTCATAACCTAATTCGTTGGCGGATAGAAGAGGACATGCTGCTTCGGAGGAGATTCCACTCTGATCCAATCAGAGTGAGGGTCGTTCAGGCAGCTGTCAGGCGCTTCCCTCGAATTGGGAAAGGGAGTTTAACGGAATTCAATTCCTACCTCTCTCGCAAGCTACCGGGATTTTATCGACTACCTATAAAGGTCGCCATTTCAATAATACTCCAACAAAGCTCAAGACCCTTGCAATATGCTCCATCTTCCCAATCTCTCTTCTTCTGCACGTCAATCTCTCTCGAAAGAATACTGGATCACTAGATATAGGTTCCAGCTGGTTAAGGATAGGGCAAGCATTGCTTCCCTAAATCTGTCCCGGTCTTCCTTCTGGAAGATATTCAAAAAAGAGAGATATGTTTGTTGGAGGGAGAGTGCATCTGGGTGGATTGGTAGCATCGGTCTTGCTAATGTTTTGGAGGAGTCACTTGCCCTACATAATTATGGAGCCACGCAATCATTGCAACCAATCCCGCCTTGGGGGGACTTCAGGAGTAGGGATATCTCTGTTCCAGAGATCCTGAATGCATGGGGTCCTCTTCCGGGCACCTCCAAGTCCACCGCTTCACTCTCTTCTCGGGTTTGTCAGCTTTTGACATCAATTCTAAGAAGAGAAGTGGCCGTCACTATGCTTTTAGCATCGCCCTCTGATGTAGCCGGAATCAATATTAGCAAGAGAATTTTTATCCCTAAGAGAAATCCGGTTTGCTCTCCAAAAGGCCTGCGGCCCATCTCAATTCAAAATTCCCTTGTTTCGATCTACGAAAAAGCGCTTGCGCGTAGAATCCGCGTCCATCTGAGTAGGCATAATTTAAGCCCACCTGGTTTCCATGGGTTCGTCAGAGGGCGCTCGGTCCATTCAGCAGTTGGTGAGGTGCAGCAGTTTTGTCAAGAGAATAGCAATCAACTCGTTGTGGCTGCTTTCCTTGATTTCTCTGCCGCATTTGACCGTATCTCTATTTCCTTTGTGATCTTTTCTCTCAGGTCCATCGGGTTGCCTCCGAGAATTGTTAACAGGGTGGAGATACTGCTGTACACCAAGCGATTCTTCTATGAAGACGACCCTGATGCACGTCAGTTCTACCCTATTACAGGAGTGCCTCAAGGTTCACCACTTTCTCCCATCTTGTATCTTGCTGCCTCCATTCAACTGTTCAAAATATTTAAACGCGAAAAACGTCGAGTGGTATACGCTGATGATACCACAGCTTTGTTTTCTGGACGCAGGTGTAAAGACGTAGTCTCTGACATCTGCCAGTTCTTTTTGAGATTAAAAGACCAGCTTCTTAAGTCCAACCTTATTTAAAATCCTCGAAATCGCAGGTGGTTGTTTTTCATGGTGCCCCTGCGAAGAAGAAAAAGCTTAAAAGATTAGCACTCTCTGCTCTATCCTACTTACTGCTCAACGAACCAATCCCTGTCTTTTCTAGTCAAGTAAGATACCTGGGATCTTCAGTGACCGTAAACTGGTCAGCTAAGGCTGACCTAGATAGACTTAAACGTATCCTGAAGAGAGCTAGATGGGCCCTGAAACGTGCTCAGCAACTGTCATTAAGGGAGAAATCCCAGGTACGTCTCTGGGGTACCTGGGCTATCTCGGGTTTAGTCTTCATTTTGAGAGGACGTCCTCCAGAGCAAAGGCTAAGGTTCTTGAAACTGCTCGTGTCCTTCTTACCTGGCATCGTCCGCCGCGATTGGATCCTTCGGGAGGTGGCAGACCCCGGGTGGTTCAGTCGTAAGGCGGCGAGTTGGATTGGTTGGAGGGCTCTGATTCCTTCGGACATCAGCTTGTAGGAGGTTTTGGAAGACTACAGATGAACAATTATGGTTCTGCTGTGTATCGAACGTTGTCTAAGTACTGGCTGATGCGTTGTGTTCTGTTCTGTTGACTTGTGTTATCTTTCTACTAAGAATATATTTATTTTTATTTTATTTTAGATCCCTTAAAAGAGCGGCTTACTTTCTATAATGTATATTCAGAGAATATAACTTTATGAAAATGATTATCACAAATGTTATCATTTGAACCACTCCCCACCTTCTCAAGTCGAGTAAAATATCTGGGGTCCACCGTTACGGTGAATTGGTCGGCGAAAGCTGACCTGGATAGACTTAAACGTATCCTGAAGAGAGCTAGATGGACCCTGAAACGCGCTCAGCATATGTCGTTAATTGTGAAAACTAAGTGCGCCTTTGGGGTACCTGGGCTATCTCGGGACTAGTCTTCTTCTCAAGAGGACGTCCCCAGAGCAAAGGCTAAGGTTTCTTAAGCTCCTCGTCTCTCGTTTACCCAGCATAGTCCGCGCCGATTGGATTCTTCGGGGGGGGGTGAAAGACCCCGGGTGGTTCAGTCGGAAGGCGGCGTGTTGGATCGGTTGGGGGGCTCAGATCCCCCTGGACCTGAGGCCATGAAAGAGAAAGGGAAGATGAAAAAACGAAGGAAAATTCTGTCATTTTTTCTGAGTTGGTTATGACGTACCATTTCATTCTTGCATGCTATATTTTGGTGTATTTAATATAGTCTTTATATATTTATTCATACTTGAACAAAATTGCACCGTTTATCATTACATTGAGCGTAAGTACCGGGTTCTGATTTCTTTGAATTTAATAATCTTCGTAGATTATATGTGGTGTGAGATCCGATTCTCGGACGTGGATATATATCCACGTCCGAGAATCATATTATATATTATCGTCCGATAATTATGTTATATATAATTATATACACTAATATATATTGTAAAACATGTAAGCCAGACGCGAAAGAATGACGAATGCCGTTTCGTCATCACAATGACTCATCAGTGCCAGATCCCTCCCACTACTGGATGCAGAGGAGGACTGGCAGACGGCAATCAATGAATGAATCAATGTGAATGATGTACTAGAAAATTTGCCAGTCCTCCTCTGCATCCAGTAGTGGGAGGTATCTGGTCATTGTGATCTGGTCATTGTGATGACGAAACGGCATTCGTCATTCTTTCGCGTCTGGCTTACATGTTTTACAAGAAATTCACGCGGAATGGTCTCACTCTCCTTAAAAAAAGTAAGCCGATATTAAAAAGACCTGCACTGGCATTTGCCAGTGCTTTTGATAATGATCCTTTTTGGTGAAGCTTTAGTACTGATTTAGTACTCTATGATGTTACTAGAAAATTTTCTAGTACATCATTCACATTGATTCATTCATTGATTGCCGTCTACCAGTCATCCTCTGCATCCAGTAGTGGGAGGGATCTGACACTGATGAGTCATTGTGATGACGAAACGGCATTCGTCATTCTTTCGCGTCTGGCTTACATGTTTTACAAGAAATTCACGCGGAATGGTATCACTCTCCTTAAATAATATATATAATATATATATATATATATATATATATATATATATATATATATATATATATATATATATATATATATATATATATATTCAATGAAAGTGTTAAACCAGAATTCAAAGCAAGAAAAACAGTTTTTTTTGCAAACGTTTCGGTCCCTTACTGGACCTTCCTCAGTGCTGTTGTACAATTTCAAAATTTGCAACATTACAGAAAATATTTATCTGAACGAAAGCTGACGTGTGACTAGCCTGGCTCCGGAAGAATCGTTGATTTTTATCAAATTGAAATTTTGACGATTGTTTATTATAGGTCGTTAAATGGATGGTCATTGGTATTTAAAGATCTATCAGTCATCAACTGACCTATCCAATATTTTTAACGGCGTTATCGCTTTGCCTTGTCTACTATTGGGCCGTCGATAATAGTCGTCGACATCCGATGTTCTGGATTCTCCACCAAGTGAGCAACCGCGCCGTAATTGAATTGAAACTCAATTCAATTATGTTCGACGAATAGATCGACGCGCATTACTGGAATCATCTGTCGATAGTGATCCACCCTCGAATGAATTCGACACTGTGTTCTTATACAATCCGCTATTTGACCCCTTACAGAGAATGTTTAACAGAGCTCTTCAACAGCTTGATCCCGAGCTGAGAAATAAGGTTAAGAGACCACGTGTCCGGTTCAAAAATACGGAAAATTTAATGAGTATGATGAAGAGAACCCCAGAATCAATAACTCGATAGAACAGGGAAGTGAAGCATGCGGAGACAGACGGTGTGCAAACTGTTCGGATATGACAAAAACTGCTGAATTTAAAAGCAAGGCTACTGGCTTAACCTATATTATCCACGTACATTTTACATGGAAATCCAAATGCATCATTTACGAACATCTCTGTTTAGACTGTTCCGCCCAATATCAAAAATACGGAAAATTTAATGAGTATGATGAAGAGAACCCCCAGAATCAATAACTCGATAGAACAGGGAAGTGAAGCATGCGGAGACAGACGGTGTGCAAACTGTTCGGATATGACAAAAACTGCTGAATTTAAAAGCAAGGCTACTGGCTTAACCTATATTATCCACGGACATTTTACATGCAAATCCAAATGCATCATTTACGAACATCTCTGTTTAGACTGTTCCGCCCAATATATTGGTCAAACCAGTACCAAATATAATATAAGGGCCAACAATCGCCGAAAGGATTTGCGTAACAAGCGAACGGGAGCAGACGGCGCGGTTGCTCACTTGGTGGAGAATCCAGAACATCGGATGTCGACGACTATTATCGACGGCCCAATAGTAGACAAGTCAAAGCGATAACGCCGTGAAAAATATTGGATAGGTCAGTTGATGACTGATAGATCTTTAAATACCAATGACCATCCATTTAACGACCTATAATAAACAATCGTCAAAATTTCAATTTGATAAAAATCAACGATTCTTCCGGAGCCAGGCTAGTCACACGTCAGCTTTCGTTCAGATAAATATTTTCTGTAATGTTGCAAATTTTGAAATTGTACAACAGCACTGAGGAAGGTCCAGTAAGGGACCGAAACGTTTGCAAAAAACTGTTTTTCTTGCTTTGAATTCTGGTTTAACACTTTCATTGAAAATATTTGGTGAGTCTTCGAATGACCCCAGAGCGCGGTTCAACCACAATCTACAATGATATATATATATATATATATATATATATATATATATATATATATATATATATATATATATATATATATATATATATATATTTCGTATGGGATCATGAAGATCGATTGAAATCGGGACTGGTGATCCTTTGATGGATGCTTATTTATGTAATGAATAGTTGCTAGGTCACACGAGGTGACTTTCGCATTGAAAACCAGCTACAGAATCCTTCCTTCATGATATCCAATTCCATACACCCTGACTACTAACGGCCACATTGCCACAGCCGTTTTCGTTTCGCCCGCTTTTTGCCACATGTTGGTAGCCCCGGGCTCATCAGAAGGCTGACTACCAACTCTTCGCCACTGGTGATGAGATAAACTGCCTTCGGGATCCTTCATTCTAATGTGTGCACACTGGAATGCACACATTCCAGTGTGCACAATTTGTGCACTCTTGGAATAATATTTGTTCTTTTTTCTTCTGTTCTAATTTATTGATATATATCTTAAAACAATGTCTTTTTAAAATCACAAATTCTTTAATTTGAGTTGAATACGATAAAACTGTACTAAAAATGATTAAAATAATTACATTTTTAAACTAAATGAATGATTACATACAAGTATTGATAACTGCCATGTTCTTTAAATTTAACTAAATTTTAGTGATATGTCATACAACATTTTGAGGAATTTGGATTTGACTGATGATCTAATTTCAAAATTAACAGAAGAGTAAGTTAAACCACATTGATTCCCTAAGCATAATTTCTGCGGTTTAGTTCTTTACCGGCTAATGTTGTGTACCAAGTGACCATTTATCTGGGAACGGTCGACCACAATCTTCCGCTAACTTTTAGAAAAGTGTACGTAATATAAATAAGTCACTTGTTTTAATACCTAAATGATCTAAACAAACGATTAAGGTTAAAAACTACAGAGATAAGCTTAGTTTTCCATTAAATTATTAAATATTCAACTGTAGTAAATTACTTAATTGATTTTAAAATCAATTAAATAAATGGTCGTTAGTGACTTTAGCATTATTTCTCAGTTTAGAATAAATTTGAAATATTTCTGGTTACTCTCGAACGAATGGCACGATATTTAATTCGTTTTCGTTATGAATACATTACATTACATTATTTTAATTGGATAATCAAATTATTCTTATTATTTTCAAAAACTCAACGTTCCAAATGGCAATTTATGTATACCCTAAGTAATGCCATAAATAGTAAACTACCTTTGACGGTAAATACTTACATTGCCATGATTTGATATCTACCAACCCAGATTATGGCAAATCCTACCTTTGTCAATTCTGAACTTATAGCATTGTAATAATTTAAAGTTGGCAGGATAAGAATTTTAAAAGAAAGATGATTTTAATCGCAATATTTAATTTAATATTATTAATATCAAATACGTTTGATAATATTTATTATCAAAAAATATTGTTGTTTTTCAATAATGGAGATAATTAAATAATAATGAAAATAAAATAAAAATTTTTATTTTAGAAAATAAAATATTCCTCAATATAATAATTGAGGATTTATTTCACTACATCGTCGCAATTCCAGAACTTTAAGAAGAAGGGTGATTTTAATCGCAACATTTAATTTGATATATATACAATTTAATATTAACGTTGCTGTTTTCAATATTTGAAATTTTTAAATAATTAAATATTATTAAATTTTTAAAAATTTTTAAATTTTTAATTTAATTACATTCTTAATTTTGATATTTGAAAGTAATATTATTATTGTCATTTCTCAAATTGAAGTATCGATTTATTCCTAATTTATATAGCAATTGAAGATTTATTTTAATGTTCTACATCGTCTCAATTCCAGAACTTTAAGATTACAGATTGTTTTTAAATATAGTATTTGTTTGAGCTATGAAATTATAAATGGTCAATAATTAATCATTTGTTTTGCAATGTTAAAATTAAAATTTGTTTTAGATGTCAATGGAAAGTTATGGAAAGATATTGGTTTAATGATCAACCAAGCAGTTGTAATCAATGTTGAAAAAACCTAATAACATCGATCGAAGTTGTTCAATTATCGAAACAAATTTGCGTTGGAAATATGACCTAAGATTTTAGTGATTTACATAAAAATCTCGCTTGTCAACGACAGTTTTGCTTGATCTACGATATAATGAATTATTAGTTTATTGGTTTTCTTTTAAGAATTTCACATTTACTAGAGTGGTAGATTTAAGGCTAAGCTCTTAAGTATCAAATAGTTAATTATTAAAATGCGTTTTGTTAGTAACAAGTGGAATTCAGTATTTTCAAAGTTTATTAACAATAACATAAGAAATAGCTGTATTAAGAAAGTGCACATTTTTAACAGAAAATTACCTAAACTTTACAACATTTTTAAGCGTAGACCAGATTTTATCAAAGATATCATTGTTTATAAGATACCTTGTAAAGAATGTGATCAGGTATATGTTGGTCAAACGGGTCAAGGTTTGGTTAAGCGTATTAAACAACATAATTACAGTGTACGTAAATGGACCAATTCTAGTGATGTTGCTCAGCATTTTGTGAGTTTGAATCATTCCGTTGATTTTGAAAATGCATCTATTTTATCATTTGAAAGTAATTTGTTAACTCACATAATTCAAGAAGCGCATTTTATCAAAAAAGAACCTAATTTAATGCTTTTTAAAATATCCGATTACAACCTTAAATTAAATTATAATTAATTATTCCAATATTACATTATCTTGATTTTTTCAATTCTTTTTTTTCTAATTGTATTTTTATTTTGTTTTGGTTTAGATAAAATTATAATTTGTTACTCTACTTTTAAATTATTTTTATTATTAAATTCGTATGTTTTTGTCACTTATGTAATGATTTTAATTTTACTTTGTTTTATGATTCTGTATTTTTTTTGTTTGTTTTAAAATGTGTGTAAAATTTTAGTGTATGATTGTTTTGTTTCTCGGTATTTTCTTTTTCTTTTAAGTAGAAATGCGGGGCACATCAATGCTGGTATTTTTGTATAAATGTTAGAAACACGAAATTTGTGAAACATTTTATTGTAATCCTAATGATAGCAAGAGCTATCAAAATATAGAATTTTTATCAAATAAAGGATAATTTCCGCTTCTTTGTTCCTGTAATGGAAGAAGATTATAGGTTTAGTATTTATTATAATTTCTGTAATAACACACGGGAAAAAGCCGATACGGCGATAGTAAGGACAAAAGATAAAAAACGCAAGTAAAACCCTAAAATGTTTAATGTACTTTTATCGGCAAATATATATCATTTAATATACGATGACAAAAACGAACTTTATTCGTTTTTAGAGTTTGATATACGTATTCGACTAACTTTTTACAAATAATTGAGAAAAAATTAAATAATTTCGAAAATGAAATTACCAATACATGACAATACTTTGAGTGCAAAAACTAAATTGAATGCATTGCTGAAAGTTCTGTACATCAACACAATTTTGTAAAGAAAGTTGTGCACAAAAAAATTAAGGACATTAGCATAGACAAAATATTCAAAGTAGACAAAAATTCAAAGTTGATTAACGAACAGAAAACAAACTTAAAAATCATATAATAAATTCAAAAATTCATAACAAAAGCTTTAATTAGAGTGGAAATAAAAAATTCAAAGATAACGTTTCAAGTGTTGCAAACATATGATAATTTTAAAGAATAAAACGTAATATAACCTAACTGCTTTACAAATAAAAAACATTTAATAACTGAGCAACGAAGAATGCAGTTTATTTCTATATTCACAGAAAGCCCTGTATATAAATGGGTGTTGAAACTTCAAGATCCGAAAGGAAAGAGCGTGCAGATTTGAAAAACCAACAAAGTACAAGGGACATAATTGTAAAACACAACTCATCTCATGATGCTAGTGGTTAAAAGGATTTCTCTTGATGCAGTTATGGAAAACAAATTCCAGGACAATGGAATTACAATCATATTAATATTTAGAAGTTAAAGGAAACACAACTTATTCTTTCATCTAATACAGCACTGTAAATACAGCGAATTTCTTGAGAAAACTATAATCGTATTAGTATTTATTGACTTTGACAAATCTATTTAATTTTGAAAGATATAACTATTATTCTTAAAATGACAACGATTATCTTTATTAATCATAAGGATGACATTTTATAATTCTATTCCACTAACAAACAGTATCCAATCAATCAAATAATTCGCTAGAATTGTGTAATTCAAACCCCGACACGAATTGGGCCTTCTCAATTTGATGAATAGTCAACTATTAATATTAAATTAATTATATTAATTAATTAATTATCAACTATTAATATTAATATTAAATAGTCAACTATTATTATTCTAAAAATGACAACGATTATCTATTTTACTTGTAAGGATGAAAGATTATAATTATATATGCCCAAGCAATAAGTCTCTAATCCGTCAAATAATTTGCTAGAATTGTATAATTAAAATCCAGACACGAATTGGGCATCAGTCACAATATAGTCAACAATTAATATATAAATAAACTATTGACGTGCGCCTTTTTAGATTGTATGAATAAACACTCAAAAGTTTAAAAAATACAGTTTACCACATACGTTTCACTTCAAACTCTTATACAAGCAATGGAAGGAACATACTATGAAAAACATGTCTATTAGAAAATCACTTCAAGTGATATTTTATTATTCATCATTAAATAATAATCATAAAATGTCTTGTGACTCTTTCTTTTATAAATGCATAAAAACGCTGTGAATCAAAGTCAATTTTACTTTTCCTTGAAGAAAAGTTCTAGAAAATATTAAATTAATATTTACCAATTTTGCAGGCAGACGCTTGAATAGTCAAATTGGAATAGGCTGTCTTAATGACTTAGTTTTTTAAATGTATATAAACTAGAAAGTAAAAGGCAGTTTTACTGTTACTTTTACAAGCACGCGGTCTTGTATCAAAAAAGTTTATATTATAAAAATATATATAATATCGAAAGATAAGTACATATATTGAAGAAACAATGAAAAGCTTAATTAATAGTAAACACTTATTATTCATAGTTCTAATAGTTTATTTTATTTAATCTAAATTGGTTTAATTTTATAACCATAAAAGACAAACACAGTTGCTGAACTTAAAAACAACACTTTAAGCAAATGAATATAAGCAATTCTTTGTTCACTTAAAGCATTCGCAATTTTGATCACTACATTAATACAGCCAATAATTGAAAAAACTTATATCTTCCTGTTAAAGTTGTCATTGATAATAGGGATAATATTTTAATCGCTGGTAGTTTTGCTTTTCGAGCTTTAACACCGTTTAAGCGTGTGTTACGGTGCTTAAGGATGATTATTAAAGTCAATGTAATGATGAGCTTCATTGAAAAGCTAACACACGTTGCAACCTTGGATTTTAAGCCAAATCAGTTTATATATTCCATATACTTTCAGAAATTTGAAAGGATGATCCAACTGGACTTGAAAAGCAATATAAAATATCTAACGCTCGATTTATCAAATGCATGGTCGACACCTCCTTCCCATTCATATTGCCAATATCACGGAAGAAAATGTTCCTATTAAAACGAATTAAGTGCTTGAGGCATAATTAAACTCCATTACGAACTGCCATGCAGAGAGATCTGAATTTATTTACGAGCAAACCATTGTGTCCCAGGGAGGTGTAACAACAAATTATATTTTATATATTTGTACACTTTAAAGTGTCCCTGTAAAACAGCATTTCTATTAAAAGAAATTTAATGCATGATGCATTGTTAAACCGCAATGCGCACTGTCATGCAAAGAGATCATGCTTAATTCTCTCTAGAATTCGTATTAAGAGTGGTTCAGTTTGTCGAGCTAAAGCACGGTATAAGCGCGTGTTAAGGTGCTTAAGGATGATTACTGAATTCAATGTACTGATGAGCTTTATTGAAAAGCTAACACACGTTGGAACCTTGGATTTTAAGCCAATTTTTTATTCAGAGGAATAAAATCGGTGCTATAAAATCTGACTTTACTATTCCGCAGCAAAAAATTACCGATGAAAAAAGTTATTAAAAAAAACCGGATGAAATATTTACTGTCACACAGTCAACAGAAACGACTGGTTGATAATTCATTCTACTTATGAGTGTTGCTAAGTACTCCATCATTTCGATGCTAAAGTGGTCATCTAGAAGTCCCAGGCAGGTGTAACAACAATTTATATTTTATATATTTGTACACTTGAAAGTGTCCCTGTAAAACAGCATTTCTATTGAAATGAATTTAGGGCATAATTAAACTGCAATGCGAATGCAATGCACAGAGCTTATGCTAAATTCTCTCTGATGATTCAGATTAAGGGTAGTTCTGTTTCTTGAGCTTTAGACATTGTTTAAGCGCGTGTTAAGGTGCTTAAGGATAATTACTGAAGTCAATGTACTGATGAGCTTTGTTAGATCAAAACGCGTATACCGTTGTAGAAGTTTGCGTCACACATAGGATGATCATAGGTAGCAAAATTAAAATATTGTGAGAATAATTCGGCTATATTTCTTAGTTTGATGAAAATATATAGAATGATGCCTGGTGTTTATGCCCCCCTTGTGATGAAAACATAGTGATTTATTTATAAGTACACCATTACGTATCGTAGGGCAGGCTTATCATCAAATTATATTTCTTTATTTTAACGTTTCTCCTTTCGGCTTCGTCAGGAAAAACATAAATCATATAGTACTGAAACGTAAGATCTATTATTTAATTTGGTCATTATATCTATGCTGTTCTCGTATTTTAAAATGTATTCTTCTTTTCGAAGACAGGTCGGTATGTTGCGCCGTATGGCATATCTGCCATTATCAGTCCTATCCAGTTCATCTCACTCTTTTTCTTTTACATTTGGAATTATCTCTCTCTTTAACCACTCTTACATTAAAAATTATAAGATAAGGACTGTTAATTAACACCAGCGTGGCAGGGTTACAAATATATATATATATATATATATATATATATATATATATATATATATATATATATATATATATATATATATATATATATATATGTTTTATTTGCTTATAATATATTAAAGTTCGACCACCCTCTAAAGATTATTAAATTACTTCGATGCCGTAAGTCAATTGGCATCGATAGACCTAGTTTTTACCGGTCTATCGATGACCGGTAAAAAAATGCTTTGAATGCTTTTTGAATGGTTTCAGGGTGAATATCTATCGAATGAAACTTGTAACAAAAATATATCATTTTGGAATGTTTACAAGAGAACAGAGATGAATATTCCCAGAACCACCAACTCTCTTGAAGGTTACCATAGGCATCTAAATCGTTAGGTGCACTTTTCACCTACGGTGAAAAAGGGGGTATTTTTCACCGTAGGTGAAAAAGGGACGTTTTTCACCGATACGGCTGGGTGCACTTTTCACCTACGGTGAAGTATTTTTCACCGTAGGTGAAAAAGGGACGTTTTTCACCGATACAAACCAAATTTTAATTAAAAAAAATTTACCCTTAAATATGAATATTGATTTAACAGACTGCATTATAAAAAGCAATAGAGGTAAACCAAAAATTGCTTACCAGGGATATTTTTATAATTTCAAAGAGTCTACTGCAGGAAAAAAGATTTGGAGGTGTAATAAGAGAGGCTGCAAGTCTCTTTTGAAAACAAATTTGGAAAATGTCTTCCAGGAAAGTACCTGCCATGACCATATTATGGAGGAAATTAAATTTAACAAAGTTCTAATCCAGAGAGGGGTTAAGGATCGAGCCTTGAAGTCTACAGAATCAGCCAGAAACGTGATCTTAAACGTTTTAAAAGAAAATTCAAAGCTCCAAGTTCTAATTGATCTCAAAAATATGAAAAGGTTGGTAAATGCGACAAGAAAAGCAAACAATTACACCATTGTTCCAAATTACGACATCCCCGAAGAGCTGTTTTTTACAACGGAGAATAAACAGTTTTTATTTTTTGATAGCGGGATGGACGATATAAACAGAGTTTTAATCTTCACAACAGAGGAAAATTTAAAACATTTGGTATATTCAGATGTTCTGATATGTGATGGCACATTTCGAAGCGCACCAACTTCGTTTTCTCAAATTTTTACTATACAGTGCAGAATAAGGAATGGTGGTGCGGTCCGTTCCTCCTCGTGGTGCCACTGGATAACGCTTACTCTCTGTGAGCGTGAACCAAACGCGGACCTTACCGACGACAGGCATGCGGCAGCCGGTCGGGAAAACAATTGTCGCAACCATCAAACCATGATAAAGTTTAATCAAAATGACCCCGCCAATACTAAGGCGTCCTCTGTAGACGACGCGTTCAGGAGGTGCCATCCGGCCTGTTCGAAAAATTCACGAGGATGTGCGATCAGACAAGACCCGGTCTGTTCGGCAAATAAGCGAGGGTTCACGACGGAAGGACGACGCCGAGACGCAAGTGATCTGGCCCAATCATACGTACGAGTTGCAACGCTCAACGTAGGAACACTGACGGGTAAATCTCGAGAAATTGCAGCTGACCTAAAGAGGAGAAAGATTGACATTCTTGCAATACAAGAGACTAAATGGAAGGGCGGAAAAGCCAAGGAAATTGGAGACGGATACAAACTGTATTATATGGGAACTGAGACAGCACGAAACGGAGTAGCCATTGTCGTAGCAGAGAGACTCAGAGACCAAGTGTGCGAAGTGACGCGATACACTGGGAGGTTGATGAAGATTAAGCTGGCATTATGCGAAACGACCGTACACTACTTCTCTGTGTACGCTCCTCAAACAGGATGCACAGATAAAGAGAAGCTGGACTTCTGGGAAATGCTAGATGAAAAGATGGCAGAAGTCCCCGAAGAAGACTATGTGATCATAGCCGGTGATATGAATGCCCATGTTGGACAGACGGATGAGAGTGAATGTCACGGTGGATATGGCATAGGTGAGAAGAACGCAGAAGGGGAACAACTACTGGAGTTTGCAACTACGCACAACCTCACCATCACCAACACCAACTTCACAAAAAGGCCGAGCCACCTGTACACATATTACCATGGAACGGGCTCACAAATCAGGAAGTCGCAAATTGATTTTGTCCTGGTGAGGCGAAAACACAAGAAGACGGTGCTAGACACAAAGGTCATTCCATCAGAGACCACAGCGACTCAACATAAGCCACTGATATGTGACCTGAAAATTGAAGTCCCCCGTAAACCGAGGCCAGAACAAACAAAGACGAGCCGAATCAAGTGGTGGAAACTGAGGGAAGAAGACACAGTTGGAACAAAGGCAAAGCTGGCCCGGATAAGACTACCTAGCATACATGGAGTACAGGACACCTGGACCGCGTTGCGCTGCACGATCCACCAAGCTGCAAAGCACATACTCGGATCCACCAAGCCATGTAAAAAATACATCGACAAAGAAACTTGGTTTTGGACAGAAGAGGTCAAAGACGCAGTGAAGGCAAAGAAAAATTCATACAAGGCTCTCCGGATAGCACAAACACAGGAGAACAAAGATGAATATCACCGAGCGAAAAAGAAAGCAAGGAAACAAGTGGCTATTGCTAGGAGTAACCACCTAGATAACCTCTACCAAAAGCTCGACACTCGAGAAGGAGAAAAAGGCGTGTACCGACTAGCCCGTTCAAGACGGAAGAAGGCAGCAGACATCGAGAAGTTCCATGGTATCAGCAATGAGCAGGGAAAACTCATTATACACCCACAAGACGTGCTGGAGAGATGGAGAAGATATTTTAAAGCCATCTTTACAGAAGAGTTTGAACATCCACCAATACCAGAGGGGACTCCAAATCACACACAAGTCGATCCACTCAATGGTGCAGAGGTCAGAGAGGCAATGATGAAGATGAAGCCGGGTAAAGCCAACGGACCCGATGATTTAGCGGTGGACTTCTGGAGAATCAATCCGGATGAGTGGACACCATGGCTAACTAATTTTCTCCAGAAGATTGTTGACGCAAAAGAGGTGCCAGAAGACTGGAGTCGAAGCATAACTATCCCAATCTGGAAGCAGAAAGGAAGCCCAGCAGATTGTGAAAACTACCGCCCAATTCGTCTTCTCAGTCACACCATGAAAATCTTCGAGAGAGTGCTCGACAAGAGAATCCGTGACTCCGTCAAACTAAGTGTAAACCAGGCAGGCTTTGTGCGCAACTGTGGAGCCATCGATGCAATACACTCAGCCAGACTACTCCTTGAAAAGCACAGAGAGAAGAAGCAGCCCCTCCATGTAGCTTTTCTGGACCTTGAGAAAGCGTTCGACAGAGTACCTCATAAGCTTATATGGTACGCTTTGAGACGCAGAAAAGTACCGGAGGAATTGATCGAATGGGTGAAGATGTTGTACAAAGGAACGACGAGCAATGTGCTAACAGCAGCGGGAAAATCAAGAGAATTTCCAATCTCAGTCGGTGTGCACCAAGGATCTGCACTCTCCCCATTACTATTCATCATAGTTATGGACGTGATTACGAAAGACCTTCTAAGACAAGCACCATGGACCATCCTGTATGCCGACGATGTTATGCTGGTATCTAAAGACAAACATGACCTCGAGCAACAAGTTCAGCAATGGCACGATCGCCTGGCACAGTTTGGGTTGAAACTGAACACAGCCAAAACAGAGTACATGACGACGAACCAGAACGAAGATGTAAGCATATCAGTTAATGGCGTGCTTCTGCCAAAGACAACTGCGTTCAAATATCTGGGATCAGTCATCTCCAGCACAGGAGGAGTGGCAAAAGACGTCACCACTCGCATCAACGCAAGCTGGACAAAATGGAGAGCAGCCACTGGAGTTTTGTGCGACAAACGCATGCCAGACAAACTCAAATCGAAGTTCTACAGAAGCGTAATACGGCCTGTAGCAATGTACGGTGCTGAGTGCTGGGCAATGACAGCAGAAGCAGAACGTAAGCTTGGATGCATGGAAACCAAAATGCTAAGGTGGATCGCAGGAAAGACTCGCCTAGATCATGTCCGTAACGAAGACATCCGCAAGCGATTTGGCGTAGCACCCATAGCAGACAAACTGAGAGAATCAAGGCTGCGATGGTATGGACATGTAATGAGGGCAGACGTGAACACATTAGCGCAGGCACCATTTCAAATCGAGGTCGACGGAAAGAGACCAATAGGAAGACCACAAAAAAGATGGATGGATACCCTTCTTAAGGACATAAAAATGGTCGGACTCACGCCCAAAGACGCAGCAAAGAAGGCATTTTGGCTTCAACGATCGTGGCAAGCGGACCCCGTCATACGGGATAAACGCTAAGAAGAAGAAGAAGTGCAGAATAAGGAATATGTTTTTGCCGATGATGTTTTGTTTCATGAAACATAAAAATGAGACGTCTTACAATTCTATTTTCGAATGGTTAATGTCGAAAAATCCAAATGTGGGATCTAATGCTAAATCTATAATTCTCGATTTTGAGCAATCTAGTTATAAATCGATCAAAAATAATTTTAAAAATTCCCAACTATACGGTTGTTGCTTTCATTTGGGGCAAATTATTTGGCCAAAAGTCCAGAATCTGAAATTCGCATCAGAACTTATTAATAATGCACCAATTAAACTTCAAGTCAAGATGATTTTGGCATTAAGCTTTGTATCTTTAGAAGATGTTTCACTGTATGCTGACGAATTAAGACTATATATTGTGGAACAAAAATCTTTAGATGTTTTGAATCTTTACGAATGGTTTGTACGTCAATACATAAACAATGAAACTGGCAACAATCATATTTCTTTTTGGAATGTAAAACTCCGCACGGAAAACGGTATTCCGAGGACAACGAATTCGCTCGAGGGTTACCACAGACATCTCAATACATTAATAAACATAAAACAGACTTCAATAATTCCCATTTTGAACGAGTTGAAGAATGAACAAACGATTACTGAGAATAAATTATTTTTGTCCTTATACAAAGATCCCGTCCCAAGAATTGATACCGTAAAGGACCTGCTCTTAAAATATAATGCACTGCCCCCAGTAGATTATTTAAAATATATTGCTTTAAATTTTAATTGGAAGCTAGATTAAATAAAAAAAAATTTCTATTTTTTAATTAAATTTTGGTTTGTCTCGGTGAAAAACGTCCATTTTTCACCGTAGGTGAAAAACACACCCTTTTTCACCGTAGGTGAAAAGTGCACACAATCCATCTAAATAGCTTGATTGATAGTAAACAGAGTTCTATAATTCCAATTCTAAATGAACTAAAAAATGAACAGTTAATCGTGGATAACAAGATTTTACTACTTCTTCATGAAGATATAAAAATACCCGAAGATCCCGTGAAATCCCTTTTGGCTTCCTACAAGTTGCTTCCAAGTATAGATTATCTCAAGCATATTGCTCTGAATTTTCATTGGAAACTTGACTAATAAAAATTTTATTTATTTTTTTACCCCTGTTTTTCATATGTGAAAAAAGAACCATTTTTCACATAATGTGAAAAATGGTCCTAACGGCCGAAACAGAATCCTGTTTAATTCGGTTAAAACCTTCGATAATAATTTAAAGGTTTCCTTCGGTAATTCGGACATTCTTACTGATTATGCATCTTATTTTGATCTCAAATTAAAAGACTCTGGAAAGATTTCTATTAAGCCTATTCATGCTACACTAAAAATTACAAACTTCTCCACTCATTTGGTTGAGGAAGATGTAGCCTCCCTCAAAGCGCTATTTAAGCTATCCTCTCTGAATAGAGTAGTTAATAAAGCTGGTGTGGAAGTCACTGTGGCATTTGCCACTGCTGATTCCTCTCAAGCAGATATACTGGAGCGCTCCTGTACGAACCCATTCCTAGGGTTTAACCTGAAATTCGTTAAGATTGATGAGGATGGTTTTTCATATCCTCACTAACATTTGTCACCAGTGGGGGCACTGGGAGTCGTCTTGCAGTCTACCTAGGATTTGCGGTCTCTGTTCTTCTGGGAACTGCTCTTCCCCTACCACTGGAGTTAAATGTGATGCTTCCCTTTGCTGCTGTAATTGTGGAGATGGTCATCCCTCCTGGTCCAGGAGATGTCCTATTTTTAAAAAGTATTCTAACATATTCTCAAAACAGCGTCCCGCGGCTGATCACCGTGTTACTTATTCTTTACCGTCGGAACAGAAGATGACTGACATTGATATTTTGAAACTTATGGATGTTAAAATTCGGGCCTCCAGTAATCGTCTGGAAGCCTTGATTTACAACTTATGCGACTTCCTATGCTGCCCGCAGCCTGTGACTCTAGATGTTCAGATGCCTGTTTCAAACAAGCGTCATGGTTTGGAAACAGTGCCCCTCTAAAGATTATAGACCTTAAGAAAAAGAAGGCAAGGGGCTCTTCTCAGCCTGTAATCTCCCTTGAAAATGATGATGCTGCTTGCGGGGTAGTGCCGGTCGTGGACCTGGCTAGTGGTAAAGGGGGTTACCCTTTTATCACTAGTCATGTTTAGGGACCGATATTCCCGTATAACTGAGCCAACTCTATGTCAAGTATCGGTGAACCATTTTCACTGAACATTGTTCAGTGGAATTCGGGAGGAGCTTCGGCCCTTTGACTTCTCTCAGGCCGAGATGCAGATGTTATAGTCCTTCAGGGAACGCAGCCTATCCGTCTCCCCAGGACATTACTCGATTCATCCCTAAGCACATTTGTTCCCACTATACTCCGTACATAACCCCGCCTAATTCCTCTTCATCTCAAGCACTCTTGACCCTAGCTAAATGCTCTTTAAGATCCTCTGCTTTTAAATTATTCTTGTCCAGCCCTTTCTTGTTTAGTAGTTTCTCTCTGAGAGAACGGTAAACATTTCAGTCTTGCCAACGTCTACATTCGTCCAGGGGAGATTCACAAGAATCGTGACCTCCTGGATCGGATCATTGATAGCGGCTATGACATGGTATAGGTGATTTCAACGACAGAACTGGTCGTTGGATTAATGCAGCACTCCGCAGAGCTAGGAACCGGTACTTCATTCATAAACCACCATCCCCTACCTTTCATTGCTCTACAACAAACTCACCCCTCAACCTTCTACTGATTCATGAGAGGTGGTAGTTAAAACCCTTCTGTACTAAACAGTCGCGTCAACATTTGTCCATCTCTCATAACCTAATTCGTTGGCGGATAGAAGAGGACATGCTGCTTCGGAGGAGATTCCACTCTGATCCAATCAGAGTGAGGGTCGTTCAGGCAGCTGTCCGGAGCTTCCCTCGAATTGGGAAAGGGAGTTTAACGGAATTCAATTCCTACCTCTCTCGCAAGCTACCGGGATTTTATCGACTACCTATAAGGGTCGCCATTTCAATAATACTCCAACAAAGCTCAAGACCCTTGCAATATGCTCCATCTTCCCAATCTCTCTTCTTCTGCACGTCAATCTCTCTCGAAAGAATACTGGATCACTAGATATAGGTTCCAGCTGGTTAAGGATAGGGCAAGCATTGCTTCCCTAAATCTGTCCCGGTCTTCCTTCTGGAAGATATTCAAAAAAGAGAGATATGTTTGTTGGAGGGAGAGTGCATCTGGGTGGATTGGTAGCATCGGTCTTGCTAATGTTTTGGAGGAGTCACTTGCCCTACATAATTATGGAGCCACGCAATCATCGCAACCAATCCCGCCTTGGGGGGAGGACTTCAGGAGTAGGGATATCTCTGTTCCAGAGATCCTGAATGCATGGGGTCCTCTTCCGGGCACCTCCAAGTCCACCGCTTCACTCTCTTCTCGGGTCTGTCAGCTTTTGACATCAATTCTAAGGAGAGAAGTGGCCGTCACTATGCTTTTAGCATCGCCCTCTGATGTAGCCGGAATCAATATTAGCAAGAGAATTTTTATCCCTAAGAGAAATCCGGTTTGCTCTCCAAAAGGCCTGCAGCCCATCTCAATTCAAAATTCGCTCGTTTCGATCTACGAAAAAGCGCTTGCGCGTAGAATCCGCGTCCATCTGAGTAGGCATAATTTAAGCCCACCTGGTTTCTATGGGTTCGTCAGAGGGCGCTCGGTCCATTCAGCAGTTGGTGAGGTGCAGCAGTTTTGTCAAGAGAATAGCAATCAACTCGTTGTGGCTGCTTTCCTTGATTTCTCTGCCGCATTTGACCGTATCTCTATTTCCTTTGTGATCTTTTCTCTCAGGTCCATCGGGTTGCCTCCGAGAATTGTTAACAGGGTGGAGATACTGCTGTACACCAAGCGATTCTTCTATGAAGACGACCCTGATGCACGTCAGTTCTACCCTATTACAGGAGTGCCTCAAGGTTCACCACTTTCTCCCATCTTGTATCTTGCTGCCTCCATTCAACTGTTCAAAATATTTAAACGCGAAAAACGTCGAGTGGTATACGCTGATGATACCACAGCTTTGTTTTCTGGACGCAGGTGTAAAGACGTAGTCTCTGACATCTGCCAGTTCTTTTTGAGATTAAAAGACCAGCTTCTTAAGTCCAACCTTATTTAAAATCCTCGAAATCGCAGGTGGTTGTTTTTCATGGTGCCCCTGCGACGAAGAAAAAGCTTAAAAGATTAGCACTCTCTGCTCTATCCTACTTACTGCTCAACGAACCAATCCCTGTCTTTTCTAGTCAAGTAAGATACCTGGGATCTTCAGTGACCGTAAACTGGTCAGCTAAGGCTGACCTAGATAGACTTAAACGTATCCTGAAGAGAGCTAGATGGGCCCTGAAACGTGCTCAGCAACTGTCATTAAGGGAGAAATCCCAGGTACGTCTCTGGGGTACCTGGGCTATCTCGGGTTTAGTCTTCATTTTGAGAGGACGTCCTTCAGAGCAAAGGCTAAGGTTCTTGAAACTGCTCGTGTCCTTCTTACCTGGCATCGTCCGCCGCGATTGGATCCTTCGGGAGGTGGCAGACCCCGGGTGGTTCAGTCGTAAGGCGGCGAGTTGGATTGGTTGGAGGGCTCTGATTCCTTCGGACATCAGCTTGTAGGAGGTTTTGGAAGACTACAGATGAACAATTATGGTTCTGCTGTGTATCGAACGTTGTCTAAGTACTGGCTGATGCGTTGTGTTCTGTTCTGTTGCCTTGTGTTATCTTTCTATTAAGAAAATATTTATTTATTTGATAACAGCAGAAAAGAGAGCTGTTATGACAACATTCAAGTATGCGAAATTGCTGGATCAAACCTATTTTGCTGATATCTGTGTTAAAATAATATTCACTTCGGATATTTGTTGGCATGTCAAAATTCAAATAATATAAAGGAATGTCAGACACAAATGGCCGTGTTTGGCTCTCCTATTCTGCAAACTTAATTAAAAGTGCAAATGTTTATAGATATGAGAATGTTAGCGAGGACAATATAGACGATGTCAGGAAGATATGAATCTTCTATAATACAATGCTTTAACCAATGCATCGATACAAGCCCAAGTAGATTCAGACTTAGTTACAGTGCATAACACATTATTTCTTATGTTTTCATATGAAGATAAAGAAATCGCTAATAGTATTAGGGTTGTTGGGGCTTTTGGGTTAGGAAAACATAAAAGTCATGAAATATCAAGTGGTCGTATTCAAAAAGTAGTTTATTCTGACAGCAAAACTGCTTCTGAAATTATATGACTTTCTAAAGGACATGCTTTTAATGATATTACGATAAGGCGCGATTTAAGTTCTGAACATAGAAACCTAATGCGATCAAATATCAAACTAGATAATGTAAAGTGCCACGATCAAGTCGAAAATCCTGCGGGTTAGAATTTTCGGATAGCGAGGAAACGTGTTGCCTTGAAATGGAGTCAGATTTTTGGTTGAAGCCAAATGCAGCTTGCCAAAATTCGATAAAAAACGTGTCCTCAGTCATACCTTTGGAATCAGAATAATCTAAATTGAGAGTTAGGAGTTTTCGGTATCCTAAAATATTTTACACTAATGCAAGAGATCTTCGAAATAAGTTTTCTTATTTCGAATGTCAGGCAGAAATACATAAAATTGATATCATCTTGATTACGAAAACGTGGTTTGACGAAGATTGTTGGGGGTGTTACACTATTTCTCACTTTGACTTATTCACATGTAATGATTTGACTTTGGGAGGTGGTGTAGCAGTATACATCCGTACGTCGTGTTCTCTAATAGTTGCAACAGTTAAGAGCATTGTGGAAACTATTGAATGTCTATCACTACAAGTAAGCAAGTGTTCAGCAACAAGAAGTTTTGATCTCGTCGTTGCAGTATGTTATCGCCCTCCAAGTGGTAAACATGATGTTGCACTTGATATTTTAGAGCATTCTATAAAGGAAATTCTTATATTAAATAAAAATCTTTTACTAGCAGGTGATTTAAATTGCTTGAATTTTGATCACGCTGCCGCTTCATTCGGATTGAATCAGGTCGTCCACTTTACAGCGAGAAAAGGAACTTATCTTGATAAAATTTACTGTAATGTGGATTCAATATATAGTAAAGTAGAGCGTATTGCCCCATTATATACATCCGACCACTCCTCTATACTAATAACTCCTCGTAACCACACTAAGCGCAAACTTACAACTAAGCGGGTGTTATATGACAAACGTGAACATTATATTCTTAATTTAAAAACTGACGTTTCCAGTGCGTTACAAGTGATGATTACTCATAACTCTTAAACAATGGATAATTTAATTAGTTGTGTATCGAGTTCTTTCGATTCTTGTATTCCGCGTAAATTTTTGTCGATTTATAATCGGGATTATAAATGGATGACTCTTCTAATAAAAGAGATCAATTTCAAAAGAAATCAAGCGCATAAAATAGGAAACTTAAAGAAAAACAATTAACGGATAAACTTTCCAGTCTCATAAATATTTCCAAGAAGTCATTTGTTCTGGAACTGCTAGGTACAGGGAATTCGTCAGACTTTTGGAAAGGTATTTCACGACTAAAGCCTAGTGGATGTAAATCAGATTTTGCTAACCTTAATCAATATGATTTAGTATTTGCCTTAAATGAAATAAATGAGGAAATCACGCCAGTATTGGATAAAACTAGGATTACGAATGAAACTATACGTTATGAATCATTGGATGTTGTCGTTTCCGCATCAGAAATAAGTTCGGAATTAACTCGCTTGAGTTCAAAAAAAGCATGTGGCCCAGGACTGCACGCTTGGATACTCCGGTATTTGGAAGATGTATTGTCTGAACCTTTAGCACATTTATTTTCGGAAATATTTCGATCGGGAAATGTTCCTGATTGTTTGAAGATGTCTAAGGTTGTGTTAGTTCTGAAATGAGGTCAATCAATATCTAAAATGGCATATCGTCCGAAATCGTTGCTTCCGGTCATCGCTAAAATACTAGAAATATGTTTTCGTCGACGAATTTATCACAAATATAGTAACTATTTAGACAACAATCAATTTGCGTTTCGACCCGCAGGATCGACAAACAATGCTCTATTGTCAATCCATCATGTTTTGGTAGATACTCTAGACTCTCGCATCTTTCCTGTAGTACAGCTTTTACAGGTTGACATTTCGAAAGCCTTTGATAACGTATCTCATGCGAAACTATTAAGAAAGTTCAAAAACGCAGGATTCTCTGATTGGCATATTAATTTTTTGAACTCCTATTCAGATAATCGATTTCAATTTATATCTCAACTAGGATCAAATTCAGAACCGCGTTGTATATTTAAAGGTGTCCACAAGGAAGTCTAATTGCACCACTTATATTTGGAATTTACATGAAAGATTACTGTGTCAGTTGTTCCTCGTCAAAATGTTTTAAATATGCAGACGATCTTACTATAATAACCCGCGGGGACAACTATATACAAACTAACATTATAATTGAACAGGAATTAAGTAATCTTAAAGAATGTTGCTCGTGTAACGATCTTAGTATAAATGTAACGAACTCAAAAATTATTCAGTTTGCGTTTAAACGACCTCATTCTAATTCAATATTGTTAAACTTTGGTCTAGAGAGAGTCAGTTACTTAAAGATTTTTGGCTTGATATTTGACTCGAACTTGTCTTGGAAGAGGCATGTTGAAGATACCGCATCTAAATGTGCTAGGCGTCTATACTTTTTAAAAGTATTAAAGCAAAATGGTGTATTTGGCTACCAGCTAGAGCTTGTTTACAATGCAACCACACGTTCAATTCTACTATATGCATATCCTACACTTTGAGACATGACATCTTTTGAAATTAAAAAGCCTATTCGCATTCATAATCGAGGGCACCAAATATGTGGCAAGAATATAGAACCATTTGAAGTTTCAATGAGCAGAATTTTAAAAAAGAAATCGCGTGCATCCATTGTAGAATTTTTTTTGACAATTTCATCATCACAATATTTAGGGATGGAAAAGCGATACGATCTACGAAAGTCAAATAACGTAGTAAAGCTTGCTCATACAGAAAAGCTAAAGCGCAACTTCTTACTTACAGCATTACTACTCAGAAAGTCTGCTATTTAACTGTTATTGTGTAATTTTAAGATATTTTGAGAATATTATATGTAATTTTTATTTTCCTACTTGTATATATTTTTTTAATGCCTTCTAATTTTGTCTATCGAATGAACAAAAATACATGTTCATTTTGTAAAAATAAAGGATTATTGATTAATTGATATTAAAAACTGACTAGATTAAAAAATGAAAACAGGCATTAGTTGGGTTAGAAATCTAGTTCTTAAGAGCTTGTCAAAAAAGAAGAATAAAAAGGCGTGATTATCAGTAAAGATTTGTCCAAGTGTTCAAAATACGATACTAACAATCAAGTTGATCTTGTGAGAATGAATTACAATATTCAATTAAATGATAAAAATCCCAAAACCATTAGATTTAGAATTTGAATATTCAGCCTTTACTGAAATTTATGAGTTTGATGCTAAACATGCTAATGTGGATGAACATAAACTTTATTAGAAGTAGAATGATATAATAAGAGGCAATGGAAGTTTAGAAAAGAGACTCCAAAGAGCGCCTAACATACAAATTTCATCAACACCATACAACAGAATAAATACAGCTATCAAAATCTTTTCATCAAACAATCTACACGATATAATTTGAAGTAGCAAAAGAGTTATCTCTATCATTGCAAATGTAATGTTTAATGATGAGCCCAAAATCAAAGTGTTTCTTGAATCATCTTCTAGATTTGTCCCTATACTAGATTGTTCGATGAACAGGATACTTGATTTGTGTTCTCATTCAATTAGTCATGAATTTATAATTCATAAATAAACTTGCTTAAGACAAAAAAAAACAATAACTGAGCAACGATGAATGCAATTTATGTCTACATGAACAGAAAGCCCTGCATATAAATTAGTGAAACTTAAAGATCATAAAGGACAAAGCGAGCAGATTTGAAAAATAAACAAAATACACACGACGCAATTGTAAAACGATGTTCATCTCATGATGCTAGTGGTGAGAAGGATTTCTCTTGATGCAGTGATGGATTGACACTTTAGGGACAATGGATTTACAGTCATATTGATATTTTAAAGTTCGAATCCGATCAGCACCAGTGTACGGAGAAAGCGGAAAATAAGGGTCGAAACGTGAAATGTAGGTCTGGGTCAGCAGCTGATTAGACCCACCCAGACTGATTAGTAGCGTCCTGCTGTATCAAGAATAGGAACAATAACTGTGAGGATAATGTCGTGCCACAATCTAAAAGGCAACACAACTTATTCTTGAATCTAATACAGCACTGTTAATACAGCGCATTTCTTGAGAAAACTATAATCGTATAAGTATTGACGTTGACAAATCCATCTAATTTTGAAAAAATTGTTATCAATTCTTAATTTTAGGTGACATTCAATCAATCACTGGGAGTCACAATATCTTGCCAATTAATTATATAAATGAAAATCGTGGTGCTTTGGTGGTGCTGACAACCTGATATAAAATGATTCCACGAATATAGCTTTTCTATTTGAGGAAATTTATAGCTATACTGATGCATAGCAGCAGTGCATTGTAGTGCTGCATTGTATTATCCAGTAGCCAACTGGTGTGTATTTTGTAGTACAACGCGCTAGGTTTTCCTGCCCTTAATACAGATGAGCGAATATTTGCAGTTGAGAGCTGGTGTATTGTCAAAGTAGTTTAAAAATGTGCACGTCGGAGCTATCAAAAGATTTTCATCCGAGAAACGATTTAGCTTTTTCAATGAAATTCACTGGTAATGGTAAGATATTAAATTCTTCGATTGGAAATCATGACTTAAAGGTAAGCGATTTGTTGCCTATGTTTTCAAAAGAGTCGGCGGTACTTCCCCTTATTCCGAAACTTCAGAATCTAGCATTAATTTCATTTACAAAGCCTCTGGAGAGCACAAATTATTAACCTGTTTCTTAAAGACTTCACAAACTATATAATAATAGAGTTATTTTCAACTCTGTACGATTCTATGAGACAACGATCAAAATTTCGTTTGTAAGCACGGACCTATTGTACGAATTTGACAGATTTTTTGCAAAAAATCTAACCCACTTAGGTTCTATTGAATTAAAGCCTATACAGGCGACACTAAAAATAGGCAATTTCTCACTCAGCTTGAGGAGGACATACAGTCGCTAAAAAAGTTATTTCAAATTCATTCCGTGCGTACAATCAAATCCAAATCCGGTGAAGATTAGCCCATTGCTTTCTGCAATGCGGATGTTGATAGAGCGCACACTCTTTCGAACTCTGCTTCCAACCCCTTCCTGGGGTAAAATCTTAAGTTCTCAATTATCGAACAGGATGACAAAACGTTCCTCCATTGCAACGCGTGCCACTTGTGGGGCCACTGGGGGGTCGTCCTGTACTTCCAAGTGTATATGTGGGGGTGTGTAGCTAAAACTGCTGTAACAGCTTACGAAAAAGGGAGAAATGCATGGCTCCCCAGTCTGCAAAAATTGTTCTGGTAGCCATCCCGCATGGTCCAGAAGATGTAAGTTCTTCAAAGCTTATCAATGTTCCTTCTCAAGTCCTTCACGTGCCAGTCCAACCTCTGGTTATTTCGCGGTGGCTTCTGTCTCCTCAGACAGAATGTCCAACAAAGATATTTTGAAGTTGTTGGACTCAAATAAAAAGTTCATCTTAGCCCAGTTAGAGAGTATGGCCATTCCACTGGTTTCTGCCTTTTTTGGATCTTCAAATACGAAGTTGATGCCACTTGAAAGCATGCCTAAATCTAAGAAGCGTAGGCTTCGGCTTAATCAGTGCCCCTACTGAAGATTGGTAAACTATTGCAGCAGCAGGTGGCCGGCTCATCTCTGGGAGGATACATACTCCCAGAGATGTATAACAAGTATAACGAGTATAACATAATCTTCTTAGTCATGGTTAAATTTCATGCTAACGTAATAGTGATCATAGGAATAATGATTACCTATTATAAACACTTGCATCTTGCACAAAGATCTCGTTGTAGTTCTAGAATTACTGTCAGAACAACCTCTGAAGTTTTTCATTATTGATAGCATCTATAGATACATATTTTTATCATCTGTCTTCTACCAAATTACTTGCACTGGGAGCACAGCTTACTTCCCACACGTTCTCACGTGTCAAATTTGCTGGGTATAAATACTCAGAAATAAGCTCCCCAAAATTTGTGCAAACATCGTGAGCAATTAGGAAGACAGCAGATTTTTTACATAATCAGGACATAATCATGACTCCGGCGACGGGAAATGACTTCAATCAAGAGGAAGTCAAGGATTTGATTTTGCGGATTGAAGTGGCCTTGAATAATGCGCGTGCAAAGCCGAGGGATACGCACGAATTAGCGGCATACCTATCGATACTCAAAGCAATGTCGGGCGAGGATTTGATCCCTAATGTGGCAAAAGAGTAGTTTCAGATTTTCGTCCGCCGTGTTGTAACCATCTACATGGCGGTTACGCACGGCTGGCATACGATCGCTCACCAGTTGCCTCGTGTAACTAAGATTGAGGCTGAATTTGCAAGACGCGTAGGTTTGGACCTTAACCGGCCCATACAAATCGCTCCTTTTGCACCAAGCTATAGCACGCAAGAACGGCTCACGGTAAGACAGCCCAATAGCAAGCCACAATCTTCGAAAAAGAAGAGAAAGTAGAAGAGTTATTGGTTCTTTGTATATAAAAATAAAAGAAACTCTTTGTTTTTTGATCTTTGTCAGCTGGGATATTTTTAGTTTTGTTGGGACTTACTTTAGTTAAAGGAGAGGTTAATCTTGGAAAGCTAGGTACGATGCTCAATATGAGACTGGGGTCAATTGATAACCTGCACTTTTGAATAGGTACACGACTTAGCTGGATGAGATTAACCTAATACATCATTGTGATTGCACTGGTAGGGGTCTTATTTGAACTGATGTTTACTCCCTATAGGTGTCAATTACGGTGATGATATTATCCTTTCTTCTAAATAAGTTATCAAACTGATGATCAATATGAGAACAACACGTTCTCACGTGTCAAATTAGCTGGTTATCAATACACAGAAATAAGCTCTCAAAATTTGTGCAAGCATCGTGAGCAAGAAGGAAGATAGCAGATTTATTACATAATCAGGACATAATCATGACTCCGGCGACAGAAATGACTTCAATCAAGAAGAAGACAAGGATTTGATTTTGCGGATTGAAGTGGCCTTGAATAATGCGCGTGCAAAGCCGAGGGATACGCACGAATTAGCGGCATACCTATCAGACCTCAAAGCAATGTCGGGCGAGTATCTGATCCTAAATGTGGAAAAGAGTGGTTTCAGATTTTCGTCCGCCGTGTTGTAACCATCTACATGGCGGTTACGCACGGCTGGCATACGATCGCTCACCAGTTGCCTCGTGTAACTAAGATTGAGGCTGAATTTGCAAGACGCGTAGGTTTGGACCTTAACCGGCCCATACAAATCGCTCCTTTTGCACCAAGCTATAGCACGCAAGAACGGCTCACGGTAAGACAGCCCAATAGCAAGCCACAATCTTCGAAAAAGAAGAGAAAGTAGAAGAGTTATTGGTTCTTTGTATATAAAAATAAAAGAAACTCTTTGTTTTTTGATCTTTGTCAGCTGGGATATTTTTAGTTTTGTTGGGACTTACTTTAGTTAAAGGAGAGGTTAATCTTGGAAAGCTAGGTACGATGCTCAAAGTGAGACTGGGGTCAATTGATCAACCTGCACTTTTGAATAGGTACACGACTTAGCTGGATGAGATTAACCTTATACATCATTGTGATTGCACTGGTAGGGGTCTTATTTGAACCTGATGTTTACTCCCTATAGGTGTCAATTACGGTGATGATATTATCCTTTCTTCTAAATAAGTTATCAAACTGATGATCAATATGAGTACAACACGTTCTCACGTGTCAAATTAGCTGGGTATAAATACACAGAAATAAGCTCCCCAAAATTTGTGCAAGAATCGTGAGCAAGAAGGAAGAGAGCAGATTTATTACATAATCAGGACATAATCATGACTCCGGCGACGGGAAATGACTTCAATCAAGAGGAAGTCACGGATTTGATTTTGCGGATTGAAGTGGACATAAATAATGCGCGTGCAAAGCCGAGGGATACGCACGAATTAGCGGCATACCTATCGATACTCAAAGCAATGTCAGGCGAGGATCTGATTCTAAATGTGGCAAAAGAGTGGTTTCAGATTTTCGTCCGCCGTGTTGTAACCATCTACATGGCGGTTACACACGACTGGCATACAGTCGCTCACCAGTTGCCTCGTGTAACTGGGGTTGAGGCTAAATTTGCCAGATGCGTAGGTTTGGACCTTAACCGGCCCATACAAATTGCTCCTTTTGCACCAAGCTATAGCACGCAAGAACGGCTCACGGTAAGACAGCCCAATAGTAAGCCACAATGTTCGAAAAAGAAGAGAAAGTAGAAGAGTTATTGGTTCTTTGTATATAAAAATGAAAGAAACTCTTTGTTTTTTGATCTTTGTAAGCTGGGATATTTTTAGTTTTGTTGGGACTTACTTTAGTTAAAGGAGAGGTTAATCTTGGAAAGCTAGGTACGGTGCTCAAAGTGAGACTGGGGTCAATTGATCAACCTGCACTTTTGAATAGGTACACGACTTAGCTGGATGAGATTAACCTTATACATCATTGTGATTGCACTGGTAGGGGTCTTATTTGAACCTGATGTTTACTCTCTATAGATGTCAATTACGGTGAGGATATTATCCTTTCTTCTAAATAAGTTATCAAACTGATGATCAATATAGGTACAACACGTTCTCCCGTGTCAAATTTGCTGGGTATAAATACTCAGAAATAAGCTCCCCAAAATTTGTGCAAGCATCGTGAGCAAGAAGGAAGACAGCAGATTTTTTACATAATCAGGACATAATCATGACTCCGGCGACGGGAAATGACTTCAATCAAGAAGTCAAGGATTTGATTTTGCGGATTGAAGTGGCCTTGAATAATGCGCGTGCAAAGCCGAGGGATACGCACGAATTAGCGGCATACCTATCGATACTCAAAGCAATGTCGGGCGAGGATCTGATCCTAAATGTGGCAAAAGAGTGGTTTCAGATTTTCGTCCGCCGTGTTGTAACCATCTACATGGCGGTTACACACGGCTGGCATACAGTCGCTCACCAGTTGCCTCGTGTACTCGGGGTTGAGGCTGAATTTGCAAGACGCGCAGGTTTGGACCTTAACCGGCCCCTACAAATTGCTCCTTTTGCACCAAGCTATAGCACGCAAGAACGGCTCACGTTAAGACAACCCAATAGCAAGCCACAATCTTGGAAAAAGAAGAGAAAGTAGAAGAGTTATTGGTTCTTTGTATATAAAAATAAAAGAAACTCTTTGTTTTTTGATCTTTGTAAGCTGGGATATTTTTAGTTTTGTTGGGACTTACTTTAGTTAAAGGAGAGGTTAATCTTGGAAAGCTAGGTACGGTGCTCAAAGTGAGACTGGGGTCAATTGATCAACCTGCACTTTTGAATAGGTACACGACTTAGCTGGATGAGATTAACCTAATACATCATTGTGATTGCACTGGTAGGGGTCTTATTTGAACCTGATGGTTACTCCCTATAGGTGTCAATTACGGTGATGATATTATCCTTTCTTCTAAATAAGTTATCAAACTGATGATCAATATGAGTACAACTGAAATAAGTTTCTCTCTAAATTGATTATTATGTTTTAAGAAATACTGAGTTTTTTACGGCTCATATTTCGTGTTAAGATTACTTGTTTTTTGAAACAATGATCTGGTTATTCTTCTTTTTTATAAAGAAAATAGCTACTTTGAACGAGTATAACATACTCTTCTTAGTCATGGTTTAATTTCATGCTAACTTAATAGTGATCATAGGAATAATGATTACCTATTATAAACACTTGCATCTTGCACAAAGATCTCGTTGTAGTTCTAGAATTACTGTCAGAACAACCTCTGAAGTTTTTCATTATTGATAGCATCTATAGATACATATTTTTATCATCTGTCTTCTACCAAATTACTTGCACTGGGAGCACAGCTTACTTCCCACACGTTCTCACGTGTCAAATTTGCTGGGTATAAATACTCAGAAACAAGCTCCCCAAAATTTGTGCAAGCATCGTGATCAAGAAGGAAGACAGCAGATTTTTTTTTTGATTTCACTCTAGCACGGAACGATCAAATTCACTCATTTCGGTATTTTCCTACAAATCATCGGATTCCATGCAGCCTGATATGACCCAGCAGATGATGGAGCAGGTGATGGCTGCCGTTCAAAGACTTGAACGCAATGTCAACGATCTTCAAGCCCAAAGATTAACTAGCCAAGACATAATCATGACTCCGGCGACGGGAAATGACTTCAATCAAGAGGAAGTCAAGGATTTGATTTTGCGGATTGAAGTGGCCTTGAATAATGCGCGTGCAAAGCCGAGGGATACGCACGAATTAGCGGCATACCTATCGATACTCAAAGCAATGTCGGGCGAGGATCTGATCCTAAATGTGGCAAAAGAGTGGTTTCAGATTTTCGTCCGCCGTGTTGTAACCATCTACATGGCGGTTACACACGGCTGGCATACAGTCGCTCACCAGTTGCCTCGTGTACTCGGGGTTGAGGCTGAATTTGCAAGACGCGCAGGTTTGGACCTTAACCGGCCCCTACAAATTGCTCCTTTTGCACCAAGCTATAGCACGCAAGAACGGCTCACGGTAAGACAGCCCAAAAGCACGCCACAATCTTCGAAAAAGAAGAGAAAGTAGATGAGTTATTGGTTCTTTGTATATAAAAATGAAAGAAACTCTTTGTTTTTTGATCTTTGTAAGCTGGGATATTTTTAGTTTTGTTGGGACTTACTTTAGTTAAAGGAGAGGTTAATCTTGGAAAGCTAGGTACGGTGCTCAAAGTGAGACTGGGGTCAATTGATCAACCTGCACTTTTGAATAGGTACACGACTTAGCTGGATGAGATTAACCTAACACATCATTGTGATTGCACTGGTAGGGGTCTTATTTGAACCTGATGTTTACTCCCTATAGGTGTCAATTACGGTGATGATATTATCCTTTCTTCTAAATAAGTTATCAAACTGATGATCAATATGAGTACAACACGTTCTCACGTGTCAAATTTGCTGGGTATAAATACTCAGAAATAAGCTCCCCAAAATTTGTGCAAGCATCGTGAGCAAGAAGGAAGACAGCAGATTTTTTACATAATCAGGACATAATCATGACTCCGGCGACGGGAAATGACTTCAATCAAGAAGTCAAGGATTTGATTTTGCGGATTGAAGTGGCCTTGAATAATGCGCGTGCAAAGCCGAGGGATACGCACGAATTAGCGGCATACCTATCGATACTCAAAGCAATGTCGGGCGAGGATCTGATCCTAAATGTGGCAAAAGAGTGGTTTCAGATTTTCGTCCGCCGTGTTGTAACCATCTACATGGCGGTTACACACGGCTGGCTTACAGTCGCTCACCAGTTGCTTCGTGTAACTGGGGTTGAGCCTGAATTTGCCAGACGCGTAGGTTTGGACCTTAACCGGCCCTACAAATTGCTCCTTTTTCACCAAGCTATAGCACGCAAGAACGGCTCACGGTAAGACAGCCCAATAGCAAGCCACAATCTTCGAAAAAGAAGAAAAAGTAGAAGAGTTATTGGTTCTTTGTATATAAAAATAAAAGAAACTCTTTGTTTTTTGATCTTTGTAAGCTGGGATATTTTTAGTTTTGTTGGGACTTACTTTAGTTAAAGGAGAGGTTAATCTTGGAAAGCTAGGTACGGTGCTCAAAGTGAGACTGGGGTCAATTGATCAACCTGCACTTTTGAATAGGTACACGTCTTAGCTGGATGAGATTAACCTAATACATCATTGTGATTGCACTGGTAGGGGTCTTATTTGAACCTGATGTTTACTCCCTATAGGTGTCAATTACGGTGATGATATTATCCTTTCTTCTAAATAAGTTATCAAACTGATGATCAATATGAGTACAACTGAAATAAGTTTCTCTCTAAATTGATTATTATGTTTTAAGAAATACTGAGTTTTTTACGGCTCATATTTCGTGTTAAGATTACTTGTTTTTTGAAACAATGATCTGGTTATTCTTCTTTTTTATATAGAAAATAGCTACTTTGAACGAGTATAACATACTCTTCTTAGTCATGGTTTAATTTCATGCTAACTTAATAGTGATCATAGGAATAATGATTACCTATTATAAACACTTGCATCTTGCACAAAGATCTCGTTGTAGTTCTAGAATTACTGTCAGAACAACCTCTGAAGTTTTTCATTTTTGATAGCATCTATAGATACACATTTCTATCATCTGTCTTCTACCAAATTACTTGCACTGGGAGCACAGCTTACTTCCCACACGTTCTCACGTGTCAAATTTGCTGGGTATAAATATTCGGAAATAAGCTCCCCAAAATTTGTGCAAGCATCGTGAGCAAGAAAGAAGACAGCAGATTTTTTTTTGATTTCACTCTAACACGGAAGAATCAAATTCACTCATTTCGGTATTTTCCTACAAATCATCGGATTCCATGCAGCCTGATATGACCCAGAAGATGATGGAGCAGGTGATGGCAGCCGTTCAATGACTTGAACGAATTGTCCACGATCTTCAGGCCCAAAGATTACCTAGCCAGGACATAATCATGACTCCGGCGACGGGAAATGACTTCAATCAAGAGGAAGTCAAGGATTTGATTTTGCGGATTGAAGTGGCCTTGAAAATAATGCGCGTGCAAAGCCGAGGGATACGCACGAATTAGCGGCATACCTATCGATACTCAAAGCAATGTCGGGCCAGGATCTGATTCTAAATGTGGCAAAAGACTGGTTTCAGATTTTCGTCCGCCGTGTTGTAACCATCTACATGGCGGTTACACACGGCTGGCATACAGTCGCTCCCCAGTTGAGCCCAATAGCAAGCCACAATCTTCCAAAAAGAGGAGAAAGTAGGAGAGTTATTGGTTCTTTGTATATAAAAATAAAAGAAACTCTTTGTTTTTTGATCTTTGTAAGCTGGGATATTTTTAGTTTTGTTGGGACTTACTTTAGTTAAAGGAGAGGTTAATCTTGGAAAGCTAGGTACGGTGCTCAAAGTGAGACTGGGGTCAATTGATCAACCTGCACTTTTGAATAGGTACACGACTTAGCTGGATGAGATTAACCTAATACATCATTGTGATTGCACTGGTAGGGGTCTTATTTGAAACTGATGTTTACTCCCTATAGGTGTCAATTACGGTGATGATATTATCCTTTCTTCTAAATAAGTTATCAAACTGATGATCAATATGAGTACAACTGAAATAAGTTTCTCTCTAAATTGATTATTATGTTTTAAGAAATACTGAGTTTTTTACGGCTCATATTTCGTGTTAAGATTACTTGTTTTTTGAAACAATGATCTGGTTATTCTTCTTTTTTATAAAGAAAATAGCTACTTTGAACGAGTATAACATACTCTTCTTAGTCATGGTTTAATTTCATGCTAACTTTATAGTGATCATAGGAATAATGTTTACCTATTATAAACACTTGCATCTTGCACAAAGATCTCGTTGTAGTTCTAGAATTACTGTCAGAACAACCTCTGAAGTTTTTCATTATTGATAGCATCTATGGATACATATTTCTATCATCTGTCTTCTACCAAATTACTTGCACTGGGAGCACAGCTTACTTCCCACACGTTCTCACGTGTCAAATTTGCTGGGTATAAATATTCGGAAATAAGCTCCCCAAAATTTGTGCAAGCATCGTGAGCAAGAAAGAAGACAGCAGATTTTTTTTGATTTCACTCTAACACGGAAGAATTAAATTCACTCATTTCGGTATTTTCCTACAAATCATCGGATTCCATGCAGCCTGATATGACCCAGAAGATGATGGAGCAGGTGATGGCAGCCGTTCAATGACTTGAACGAATTGTCCACGATCTTCAGGCCCAAAGATTACCTAGCCAGGACATAATCATGACTCCGGCGACGGGAAATGACTTCAATAAAGAGGAAGTCAAGGATTTGATTTTGCGGATTGAAGTGGCCTTAAATAATGCGCGTGCAAAGCTGAGGGATACACACGAATTAGCGGCATACCTATCGATACTCAAAGCAATGTCGGGCCAGGATCTGATTCTAAATGTGGCAAAAGACTGGTTTCAGATTTTCGTCCGCCGTGTTGTAACCATCTACATGGCGGTTACACACGGCTGGCATACAGTCGCTCCCCAGTTGAGCCCAATAGCAAGCCACAATCTTCCAAAAAGAAGAGAAAGTAGGAGAGTTATTGGTTCTTTGTATATAAAAATAAAAGAAACTCTTTGTTTTTTGATCTTTGTAAGCTGGGATATTTTTAGTTTTGTTGGGACTTACTTTAGTTAAAGGAGAGGTTAATCTTGGAAAGCTAGGTACGGTGCTCAAAGTGAGACTGGGGTCAATTGATCAACCTGCACTTTTGAATAGGTACTCGACTTAGCTGGATGAGATTAACCTAATACATCATTGTGATTGCACTGGTAGGGGTCTTATTTGAACCTGATGTTTACTCCCTATAGGTGTCAATTACGGTGATGATATTATCCTTTCTTCTAAATAAGTTATCAAACTGATGATCGATATGAGTACAACAAGTTCTCACGTGTCAAATTTGCTGGGTATAAATACTCAGAAATAAGCTCCCCAAAATTTGTGCAAGCATCGTGAGCGAGAAGGAAGACAGCAGATTTTTTACATAATCAGGACATAATCATGACTCCGGCGACGAGAAATAACTTCAATCAAGAAGTCAAGGATTTGATTTTGAGGATTGAAGTTGCCTTGAATAATGCGCGTGCAAAGCCGAGGGATACGCACGAATTAGCGGCATACATATCAATACTCAAAGCAATGTCGGGCGAGGATCTGATCCTAAATGTTGCAAAAGAGTGGTTTTAGATTTTCGTCCGCCGTGTTGTAACCATCTACATGGCGGTTACACACGGCTGGCTTACAGTCGCTCACCAGTTGCTTCGTGTAACTGGGGTTGAGCCTGAATTTGCCAGACGCGTAGGTTTGGACCTTAACCGGCCCTACAAATTGCTCATTTTTCACCAAGCTATAGCACGCAAGAACGGCTCACGGTAAGACAGCCCAATAGCAAGCCACAATCTTCGAAAAAGAAGAAAAAGTAGAAGAGTTATTGGTTCTTTGTATATAAAAATAAAAGAAACTCTTTGTTTTTTATCTTTGTAAGCTGGGATATTTTTAGTTTTGTTGGGACTTACTTTAGTTAAAGGATAGGTTAATCTTGGAAAGCTAGGTACGGTGCTCAAAGTGAGACTGGGGTCAATTGATCAACCTGCACTTTTGAATAGGTACACGTCTTAGCTGGATGAGATTAACCTAATACATCATTGTGATTGCACTGGTAGGGGTCTTATTTGAACCTGATGGTTACTCCCTATAGGTGTCAATTACGGTGATGATATTATCCTTTTTTCTAAACTAGGTATCAAACTGATGATCAATATGAGTACAACTGAAATAAGTTTCTCTCTAAATTGATTATTATGTTTTAAGAAATACTGAGTTTTTTACGGCTCATATTTCGTCTTAAGATTACTTGTTTTTTGAAACAATGATCTGGTTATTCTTCTTTTTTATATAGAAAATAGCTACTTTGAACGAGTATAACATACTCTTCTTAGTCATGGTTTAATTTCATGCTAACGTAATAGTGATCATAGGAATAATGATTACCTATTATAAACACTTGCATCTTGCACAAATATCTCGTTGTAGTTCTAGAATTACTGTCAGAACAACCTCTGAAGTTTTTCATTTTTGATAGCATCTATAGATACACATTTCTATCATCTGTCTTCTACCAAATTACTTTCACTGGGAGCACAGCTTACTTCCCACTCGTTCTCACGTGTCAAATTTGCTGGGTATAAATATTCGGAAATAAGCTCCCCAAAATTTGTGCAAGCATCGTGAGCAAGAAAGAAGACAGCAGATTTTTTTTTGATTTCACTCTAACACGGAAGAATTAAATTCACTCATTTCGGTATTTTCCTACAAATCATCGGATTCCATGCAGCCTGATATGACCCAGAAGATGATGGAGCAGGTGATGGCAGCCGTTCAATGACTTGAACGAATTGTCCACGATCTTCAGGCCCAAAGATTACCTAGCCAGGACATAATCATGACTCCGGCGACGGGAAATGACTTCAATCAAGAGGAAGTCAAGGATTTGATTTTGCGGATTGAAGTGGCCTTAAATAATGCGCGTGCAAAGCTGAGGGATACACACGAATTAGCGGCATACCTATCGATACTCAAAGCAATGTCGGGCCAGGATCTGATTCTAAATGTGTCAAAAGACTGGGTTCAGATTTTCGTCCGCCGTGTTGTAACCATCTACATGGCGGTTACACACGGCTGGCATACAGTCGCTCCCCAGTTGAGCCCAATAGCAAGCCACAATCTTCCAAAAAGAAGAGAAAGTAGGAGAGTTATTGGTTCTTTGTATATAAAAATAAAAGAAACTCTTTGTTTTTTGATCTTTGTAAGCTGGGATATTTTTAGTTTTGTTGGGACTTACTTTAGTTAAAGGAGAGGTTAATCTTGGAAAGCTAGGTACGGTGCTCAAAGTGAGACTGGGGTCAATTGATCAACCTGCACTTTTGAATAGGTACACGACTTAGCTGGATGAGATTAACCTAATACATCATTGTGATTGCACTGGTAGGGGTCTTATTTGAAACTGATGTTTACTCCCTATAGGTGTCAATTACGGTGATGATATTATCCTTTCTTCTAAATAAGTTATCAAACTGATGATCAATATGAGTACAACTGAAATAAGTTTCTCTCTAAATTGATTATTATGTTTTAAGAAATACTGAGTTTTTTACGGCTCATATTTCGTGTTAAGATTACTTGTTTTTTGAAACAATGATCTGGTTATTCTTCTTTTTTATAAAGAAAATAGCTACTTTGAACGAGTATAACATACTCTTCTTAGTCATGGTTTAATTTCATGCTAACTTTATAGTGATCATAGGAATAATGTTTACCTATTATAAACACTTGCATCTTGCACAAAGATCTCGTTGTAGTTCTAGAATTACTGTCAGAACAACCTCTGAAGTTTTTCATTATTGATAGCATCTATGGATACATATTTCTATCATCTGTCTTCTACCAAATTACTTGCACTGGGAGCAAGTAATTTAACCGCATCTCCATTCCCTTTGTTATCTCATCTCTCAGGTCCCTCGGGTTGCCTGCGAGAATTGTTAACAGGGTGGAGATACTGCTATACACCAAGCGATTCTATTATGAAGACGACCCTGATGCGCATCAGTTCTACCCTATCACGGGTGTGCCTCAAGATTCACCTCTCTCCTATCTTATATCTTGCTGCCTCCATCAATCTATTCAAAATATTTGAACGCGAACAACGTCTAGTGGTGTACGCTGATGACACCACAGCCCTGTTCACTGTACACAGCTGCAAATACGTAGTCTCAGACATCAGTCGTTTCTTTTTAAGATTAAAAGACCAGTTGCCCAAGTTCAACCTTGTTTTAAACTCCGCTAAATCGCAGGTAGTTGTCTTTCATGGCTCCCCTGCGACGAAGCAAAAACTTAAGAGACTAGCACTATCTGAGCACTCCTCCATATTTGCATCTGAACCACACCCTTCCTTCACAAGTCGAGTAAAATACCTGGGGTTCACCGTCTCGGTGATCTGGTCGGCGAAAGCCGACCTGGATAGACTTAAACGTATCCTGAAGAGAGCTATATGGGCTCTGAAACGGGCTCAGCATATGTTGTTGAAAGGGAAAACCCAGGTGCGCCTTTGAGACACTCGGGCTATCTCGGGATTAGTCTTCTTTTCAAGAGTAAGTCCCCTAGAGCAAAGGCTTAGGTTTCTTAAGCTACTCGTTTCGCGTTTACCCAGCATTGTCCGCGCCGATTGGACTCTTCGGGGGGGGTGAAAGACCCCGGGTGGTTCAGTCGGAAGGCGGCGTGTTGGATCGGTTAGGGGCTCTGATCCCCTCTGGATTTGAGGGCATAAAAAGGGATTGAATACGGAATGAAGAGAGAAGAGTGAAGTTTTTTCTATTTTTGACTGACCTTGATTTTTGACTTATAACATCTATCCTTTTATTTTTTAGGCTTTTGTATTAATAAAATCTTTGTTGTTGAAGTTGCAAACCTCAGTCTTTGCAAGAGAACAAGGAGCTTCTGTTGCCTAAAATCACCGTCTAGCTTTTCTCTCAACTTCAATTCAGTTGCGGGGAGTACAATCTACTGATGATAGTCAATTAGCTCGAAACGATGATTTTGTCATTTGTGACAATCTCACTGTTGAATTTTTTTCGTGGTGCTGACAACCACGAAAAAATCTCATTTTCATATATAAATGAAAATGAGATAAGTAAAGAGTAAAAAAAATTTCAACAAAAATTCAGGACATTAACAAAGACAAATATTCAATGTAAACCACTTTAAATTGATTTTCAACCGGAAAACGAACTCATAAGTCATATTATAAATTAAAATTTCTGTAATAACACACTGGAAAGCCGATACAGCAACAGTAAGGACAAAAGATAAGGAATAGCGAAAAAGAATAGAACGTCATAGAACAGATGTTCGATCATTTTTTCAATGTGCCCAATGCAACAAATTTTCAAGTACAAAATTCACGAGTGTCAACCGAAAAATTTCGAGATGTTCTTAAGACGCAAGTAAAAACCTAAAATGTTTAACGTACTTTTATCGGCAAGAATATATCATATAATATCCGATGACAACAACGAACTTTATTCATCTTCAGTGTTTGATAAACGTATTCGACAAACTCTTTGCAAAAAATTGAGATAAATTTAAAATATTTCGAAAATGTTCGAAAATGAAATTGATAATACATGACGAGAATTTGAAGCCAAAACTGGATTGAATGCATTGCAGAAAGTCATCAACAAATTTTTGTACAGGAAGTTGTGTACAAAAAATCAGAACATTAAATATTCAAAGTAGACAAAAATTCAAAGTTGATTAACGAACAGAAAACAAACTTAAAAATCATAAAATAAATTCAAAAATTCATAACAAAAGCTTAAATTAGATAGTGGAAATCAAATTAGAGAGGTACTTTGTCGCTAACTTCTGCGACATTGCTGAATTTGAGAGAAAACCTATTATGGCCTCCCTAAAAATAAGTAATCTTCCTACACAGATGGAGGAAGAAGACATCCATCTTATTAGTAAGACATACAAGATAAAAAACGTACGCCCCCTGTTTGGGAGGAACGGTCTACCAATTAATGTTGGATTCTGCTCCGCCGTCATAGGGCAGGCTGAACTCTTAGAAAAATCCGCCTGCAACACCATTATGTGTTTTAACCTCAAATTTAGAGTGCTTAGCAAGGAAGAATACACCTACCCGCACTGTAGCAGGTGTCACAAATGGGGGCACTGGACCTCCAGCTGCAGTGCGGTCCAGCGCAGTGAGAAATGTGGTAATGAAGATTGCCCCTCCGCCGAGTCCTGGCTTCCATGTACAAATAATCTGGCCTGCTCCAGCTACGGAGGAGCGCATCCCGCGTGGAGCAGGAAATGCGAGCATTTCAAGAAATATCAGTCTCTATTCATCAAACCCTCCAGGTCGTCTAAGCCGGCACCTGATGCTTTTTCTCAGGCAGCAACCATAATGTCCTACAGCGAGCTGTTGTCGATTATGGATCAGCGTTTGTTTCAAAGAGAGGTCCAAGCGTTAATAGCGGCCTCTATTTCAAATCTATTTGTGAATCAAGAACTTCCTGTTTCTTCACTCAAGACCTCGAACCAAAGGGGGGCTCTGATAACGTCGTCCCCACAATCAAGATTGGAAAGTTGATCAGACAGAAACAATAGGGAAATGATGATACTGCCCAGGGGCAAGTCTCAACCCTAGATGGGGCTAACGGTAGGAAGGGAAACCTTCCTGCTCCTAACTCTGTCTAGGCTGGCAATCCCCCATCCCACTAATCCATCACAATGCAGAGTACTCGTGAGCCTTTTTCACTTAATATTCTTCAGTGGAACTCTTTTATCGGCAAGAATATATCATATAATATCCGATGACAATAACGAACTTTATTCACCTTCAGTGTTTGATAAACGTATTCGACAAACTCTTTGCAAAAAAAATTAAGAAAAAATTAAATAATTTCGAAAATGAAATTGGCAATACATGATGAGACTTTGAGTGCAAAAACTAAAAATTAAACTGAAAGTTATGTACTTCAACACAATTTTGTAAAGAAAGTTGTGTACGTAAAAAAATCAGAACATTAGCAAAGAGAAAATATTCAAAGTAGACAAATATTCAAATTTGACTTACGAACAGAAAACAAACTTAAAAATCATAATAAATTCAAAAATTCATAACAAAAGCTCAGAACTAGAGAGTGGAAATAACGTTTCAAATGTTACAAACATATGATAATTTTAAAGAATAAAACGTAATACAACCTAACTGCTTTACAAATAAAAAACATTTAATAACTGAAAAACGATTAATGTAGTTTATGTCTATATTCACAGAAAGCCCTGCATATAAAGTGGTTAAACTTCAAGTTTAACCACCAATTAATGTAATTGTTTCACCTTTTTGAAAATTAACCTTTGTTTCTTGTTATTTTAAATAGTGTATTATTATCAAAAACTGTCTAAATTAAAAGCAAACGGATATATTAATCTTAGCTTTTTAAATATGTATCCAAAATATTTAGATTTAAAAGGTACATCCCGTGAAAAAATAATTTAATCATAATCAAGATAATAAAGAAAATTGACTTTCAAACATACTTAAAAATTCTGTAACATTATAAACTCGTTTAAATTACAACCATTTTTTAAGAAAACCAACAAGGATTCTAATATTTTTTCCGTTATGTATTTAACAGGAATAATCTCAGCATTATAGTCATTAGTTGGGGTAGAATTCTAGTTCTTAAGAGCTTGTCAAAAAAGAAGAATAAAAAGGCGTGATTATCAGTAAAGATTTGTCCAAATGTTCAAAATACGATACTAACAATCAAGTTGATCTTGTGAGAATGAATTACAATATTCAATTAAATGATAAAAATCCAAAAACCATTAGATTTAGAATTTGAATATTCAACCTTTACTGAAATTTATGAGTTGGATGCTAAGCATGCTAATGTGGATGAACATAAACTTTATTAGAAGTCAGAATGATATAATAAGAGGCAATGGAAGTTTAGAAAAGAGACTCCAAAGAGCGCCTAACATACAAATTTCATCAACACCATACAACAGAATAAATACAGCTATCAAAATCTTTTCATCAAACAATCTACACGATATAATTTGAAGTAGCAAAAGAGTTATCTCTATCATTGCAAATGTAATGTTTAATGATGAGCCCAAAATCAAAGTGTTTCTTGAATCATCTTCTAGATTTGTCCCTATACTAGATCGTTCGATGAATATGATACTTGATTTATGTTCTCATTCAATTAGTCATGAATTTATAATTCATAAATAAACTTGCTTAAGTCAAAAAAATCAATAACTGAGTAAAGACGAATGCAATTTATGTTTACATGAACAGAAAGCCCTGCATATAAATTAGTGAAATTTAAAGATCATAAAGGACAAAGCGAGCAGATTTGAAAAATAAACAAAATACACACGACGCAATTGTAAAACGATGTTCATCTCATGATGCTAGTGGTGAGAAGGATTTCTCTTGATGCAGTGATGGATTGACACTTTCGGGACAATGGATTTACAGTCATATTGATATTTTAAAGTTCGAATCCGATCAGCACCAGTGTACGGTGAAAGCAGAAAATAAGGGTCGAAACGTGAAATGTAGGTCTAGGTCAGCAGCTGATTAGACTCACCCAGACTGATTAGTAGCGTCCTGCTGTATCAAGAATAGGAACAATAAATGTGAGGATAATGTCGTGCCACAATCTAAAAGGCAACACAACTTATTCTTGAATCTAATACAGCACTGTTAATACAGCGCATTTCTTGAGAAAACTATAATCGTATAAGTATTGACGTTGACAAATCCATCTAATTTTGAAAAAATTGTTATCAATTCTTAATTTTAGGTGACATTCAATCAATCACTGGGAGTCACAATATCTTGCCAATTAATTATATAAATGAAAATCGTGGTGCTTTGGTGGTGCTGACAACCTGATATAAAATGATTCCACGAATATAGCTTTTCTATTTGAGGAAATTTATAGCTATACTGATGCATAGCAGCAGTGCATTGTAGTGCTGCATTGTATTATCCAGTAGCCAACTGGTGTGTATTTTGTAGTACAACGCGCTAGGTTTTCCTGCCCTTAATACAGATGAGCGAATATTTGCAGTTGAGAGCTGGTGTATTGTCAAAGTAGTTTAAAAATGTGCACGTCGGAGCTATCAAAAGATTTTCATCCGAGAAACGATTTAGCTTTTTCAATGAAATTCACTGGTAATGGTAAGATATTAAATTCTTCGATTGGAAATCATGACTTAAAGGTAAGCGATTTGTTGCCTATGTTTTCAAAAGAGTCGGCGGTACTTCCCCTTATTCCGAAACTTCAGAATCTAGCATTAATTTCATTTACAAAGCCTCTGGAGAGCACAAATTATTAACCTGTTTCTTAAAGACTTCACAAACTATATAATAATAGAGTTATTTTCAACTCTGTACGATTCTATGAGACAACGATCAAAATTTCGTTTGTAAGCACGGACCTATTGTACGAATTTGACAGATTTTTTGCAAAAAATCTAACCCACTTGGGTTCTATTGAATTAAAGCCTATACAGGCGACACTAAAAATAGGCAATTTCTCACTCAGCTTGAGGAGGACATACAGTCGCTAAAAAAGTTATTTCAAATTCATTCCGTGCGTACAATCAAATCCAAATCCGGTGAAGATTAGCCCATTGCTTTCTGCAATGCGGATGTTGATAGAGCGCACACTCTTTCGAACTCTGCTTCCAACCCCTTCCTGGGGTAAAATCTTAAGTTCTCAATTATTGAACAGGATGACAAAACGTTCTTCCATTGCAACGCGTGCCACTTGTGGGGCCACTGGGGGGTCGTCCTGCACTTCCAAGTGTATATGTGGAGGTGTGTAGCTAAAACTGCTGTAACAGCTTACGAAAAAGGGAGAAATGCATGGCTCCCCAGTCTGCAAAAATTGTTCTGGTAGCCATCCCGCATGGTCCAGAAGATGTAAGTTCTTCAAAGCTTATCAATGTTCCTTCTCAAGTACTTCACGTGCCAGTCCAACCTCTGGTTATTTCGCGGTGGCTTCTGTCTCCTCAGACAGAATGTCCAACAAAGATATTTTGAAGTTGTTGGACTCAAATAAAAAGTTCATCTTAGCCCAGTTAGAGAGTATGATCATTCCACTGGTTTCTGCCTTTTTTGGATCTTCAAATACGAAGTTGATGCCACTTGAAAGCATGCCTAAATCTAAGAAGCGTAGGCTTCGGCTTAATCAGTGCCCCCACTGAAGATTGGTACACTATTGCAGCAGCAGGTGGCCGGCTCATCTCTGGGAGGATACATACTCCCAGAGATGTATAACAAGTATAACGAGTATAACATAATCTTCTTAGTCATGGTTTAATTTCATGCTAACGTAATAGTGATCATAGGAATAATGATTACCTATTGTAAACACTTGCATCTTGCACAAAGATCTCGTTGTAGTTCTAGAATTACTGTCAGAACAACCTCTGAAGTTTTTCATTATTGATAGCATCTATAGATACATATTTTTATCATCGGTCTTCTACCAAAATACTTGCACTGGGAGCACAGCTTACTTCCCACACGTTCTCACGTGTCAAATTTGCTGGGTATAAATACTCAGAAATAAGCTCCCCAAAATTTGTGCAAACATCGTGAGCAAGAAGGAAGACAGCAGATTTTTTACATAATCAGGACATAATCATGACTCCGGCGACGGGAAATGACTTCAATCAAGAGGAAGTCAAGGATTTGATTTTGCGGATTGAAGTGGCCTTGAATAATGCGCGTGCAAAGCCGAGGGATACGCACGAATTAGCGGCATACCTATCGATACTCAAAGCAATGTCGGGCGAGGATTTAATCCCAAATGTGGCAAAAGAGTTGTTTCAGATTTTCGTCCGCCGTGTTGTAACCATCTACATGGCGGTTACGCACGGCTGGCATACAATCGCTCACCAGTTGCCTCGTGTAACTGGGGTTGAGGCTGAATTTGCAAGACGCGTAGGTTTGAACCTTAACCGGCCTTACAAATTGCTCCTTTTGCACCAAGCTATAGCACGCAAGAACGGCTCACGGTAAGACAGCCCAATAGCAAGCCACAATCTTCGAAAAAGAAGAGAAAGTAGAAGAGTTATTGGTTCTTTGTATATAAAAATAAAAGAAACTCTTTGTTTTTTGATCTTTGTCAGCTGGGATATTTTTAGTTTTGTTGGGACTTACTTTAGTTAAAGGAGAGGTTAATCTTGGAAAGCTAGGTACGATGCTCAAAGTGAGACTGGGGTCAATTGATCAACCTGCACTTTTGAATAGGTACACGACTTAGCTGGATGAGATTAACCTAATACATCATTGTGATTGCACTGGTAGGGGTCTTATTTGAACCTGATGTTTACTCCCTATAGGTGTCAATTACGGTGATGATATTATCCTTTCTTCTAAATAAGTTATCAAACTGATGATCAATATGAGTACAACTGAAATAAGTTTCTCTCTAAATTGATTATTATGTTTTAAGAAATACTGAGTTTTTTACGGCTCATATTTCGTGTTAAGATTACTTGTTTTTTGAAACAATGATCTGGTTATTCTTCTTTTTTATAAAGAAAATAGCTACTTTGAACGAGCATAACATAATCTTCTTAGTCATGGTTTAATTTCATGCTAACTTAATAGTGATCATAAGAATAATGATTATCTATTATAAACACTTGCATCTTGCACAAAGATCTCGGTGTAGTTCTAGAATTACTGTCAGAACAACCTCTGAAGTTTTTCATTATTGATAGCATCTATAGATACATATTTCTATCATCTGTCTTCTACCAAATTACTTGCACTGGGAGCACAGCTTACTCCCACACGTTCTCACGTGTCAAATTTGCTGGGTATAAATACTCAGAAATAAGCTCCCCAAAATTTGTGCAAGCATCGTGAGCAAGAAGGAAGACAGCAGATTTATTTTTTTTTGATTTCACTCTAACACGGAACGATCAAATTCACTCATTTCGGTATTTTCCTACAAATCATCGGATTCCATGCAGCCTGATATGACCCAGCAGATGATAGATCAGGTGATGGCAGCCGTTCAAAGACTTGAACGCAATGTCCACGATCTTCAGGCTCAAAGATTACCTAGCAAGGACATAATCATGACTCCGGCGACGGGAAATGACTTCAATCAAGAGGAAGTCAAGGATTTGATTTTGCGGATTGAAGTGGCCTTGAATAATGCGCGTGCAAAGCCGAGGGATACGCACGAATTAGCGGCATACATATCAATACTCAAAGCAATGTCGGGCGAGGATCTGATCCTAAATGTGGCAAAAGAGTGGTTTCAGATTTTCGTCCGCCGTGTTGTAACCATCTACATGGCGGTTACAAACGGCTGGCATACAGTCGCTCACCAGTTGTTTCGTGTAACTGGGGTTGAGGTTGAATTTGCCAGACACGTAGGTTTGGACCTTAACCGGCCCCTACAAATTGCTCCTTTTGCACCAAGCTATAGCACGCAAGAACGGCTCACGTTAAGACAACCCAATAGCAAGCCACAATCTTGGAAAAAGAAGAGAAAGTAGAAGAGTTATTGGTTCTTTGTATATAAAAATAAAAGAAACTCTTTGTTTTTGATCTTTGTAAGCTGGGATATTTTTAGTTTTGTTGGGACTTACTTTAGTTAAAGGATAGGTTAATCTTGGAAAGCTAGGTACGGTGCTCACAGTGAGACTGGGGTCAATTGATCAACCTGCACTTTTGAATAGGTACACGTCTTAGCTGGATGAGATTAACCTAATACATCATTGTGATTGCACTGGTAGGGGTCTTATTTGAACCTGATGGTTACTCCCTATAGGTGTCAATTACGGTGATGATATTATCCTTTTTTCTAAATAAGTTATCAAACTGATGATCAATATGAGTACAACTGAAATAAGTTTCTCTCTAAATTGATTATTATGTTTTAAGAAATACTGAGTTTTTTACGGCTCATATTTCGTGTTAAGATTACTTGTTTTTTGAAACAATGATCTGGTTATTCTTCTTTTTTATATAGAAAATAGCTACTTTGAACGAGTATAACATACTCTTCTTAGTCATGGTTTAATTTCATGCTAACTTAATAGTGATCATAGGAATAATGATTACCTATTATAAACACTTGCATCTTGCACAAATATCTCGTTGTAGTTCTAGAATTACTGTCAGAACAACCTCTGAAGTTTTTCATTTTTGATAGCATCTATAGATACACATTTCTATCATCTGTCTTCTACCAAATTACTTTCACTGGGAGCACAGCTTACTTCCCACACGTTCTCACGTGTCAAATTTGCTGGGTATAAATATTCGGAAATAAGCTCCCCAAAATTTGTGCAAGCATCGTGAGCAAGAAAGAAGACAGCAGATTTTTTTTTGATTTCACTCTAACACGGAAGAATCAAATTCACTCATTTCGGTATTTTCCTACAAATCATCGGATTCCATGCATCCTGATATGACCCAGAAGATGATGGAGCAGGTGATGGCAGCCGTTCAATGACTTGAACGAATTGTCCACGATCTTCAGGCCCAAAGATTACCTAGCCAGGACATAATCATGACTCCGGCGACGGGAAATGACTTCAATCAAGAGGAAGTCAAGGATTTGATTTTGCGGATTGAAGTGGCCTTAAATAATGCGCGTGCAAAGCTGAGGGATACACACGAATTAGCGGCATACCTATCGATACTCAAAGCAATGTCGGGCCAGGATCTGATTCTAAATGTGGCAAAAGACTGGTTTCAGATTTTCGTCCGCCGTGTTGTAACCATCTACATGGCGGTTACACACGGCTGGCATACAGTCGCTCCCCAGTTGAGCCCAATAGCAAGCCACAATCTTCCAAAAAGAGGAGAAAGTAGGAGAGTTATTGGTTCTTTGTATATAAAAATAAAAGAAACTCTTTGTTTTTTGATCTTTGTAAGCTGGGATATTTTTAGTTTTGTTGGGACTTACTTTAGTTAAAGGAGAGGTTAATCTTGGAAAGCTAGGTACGGTGCTCAAAGTGAGACTGGGGTCAATTGATCAACCTGCACTTTTGAATAGGTACACGACTTAGCTGGATGAGATTAACCTAATACATCATTGTGATTGCACTGGTAGGGGTCTTATTTGAAACTGATGTTTACTCCCTATAGGTGTCAATTACGGTGATGATATTATCCTTTCTTCTAAATAAGTTATCAAACTGATGATCAATATGAGTACAACTGAAATAAGTTTCTCTCTAAATTGATTATTATGTTTTAAGAAATACTGAGTTTTTTACGGCTCATATTTCGTGTTAAGATTACTTGTTTTTTGAAACAATGATCTGGTTATTTTTCTTTTTTATAAAGAAAATAGCTACTTTGAACGAGTATAACATACTCTTCTTAGTCATGGTTTAATTTCCTGCTAACTTTATAGTGATCATAGGAATAATGTTTACCTATTATAAACACTTGCATCTTGCACAAAGATCTCGTTGTAGTTCTAGAATTACTGTCAGAACAACCTCTGAAGTTTTTCATTATTGATAGCATCTATGGATACATATTTCTATCATCTGTCTTCTACCAAATTACTTGCACTGGGAGCAAGTAATTTAACCGCATCTCCATTCCCGTTGTTATCTCATCTCTCAGGTCCCTCGGGTTGCCTGCGAGAATTGTTAACAGGGTGGAGATACTGCTATACACCAAGCGATTCTATTATGAAGACGACCCTGATGCGCATCAGTTCTACCCTATCACGGGTGTGCCTCAAGATTCACCTCTCTCCTATCTTATATCTTGCTGCCTCCATCAATCTATTCAAAATATTTGAACGCGAACAACTCTAGTGGTGTACGCTGATGACACCACAGCCCTGTTCACTGTACACAGGTGCAAATACGTAGTATCAGACATCAGTCGTTTCTTTTTAAGATTAAAAGACCAGTTGCCCAAATTCAACCTTGTTTTAAACTCCGCTAAATCGCAGGTAGTTGTCTTTCATGGCTCCCCTGCGACGAAGCAAAAACTTAAGAGACTAGCACTATCTGAGCACTCCTCCATATTTGCATCTGAACCACACCCTTCCTTCACAAGTCGAGTAAAATACCTGGGGTTCACCGTCTCGGTGATCTGGTCGGCGAAAGCCGACCTGGATAGACTTAAACGTATCCTGAAGAGAGCTATATGGGCTCTGAAACGGGCTCAGCATATGTTGTTGAAAGGGAAAACCCAGGTGCGCCTCTGAGACACTCGGGCTATCTCGGGATTAGTCTTCTTTTCAAGAGTACGTCTCCTAGAGCAAAGGCTTAGGTTTCTTAAGCTACTCGTTTCGCGTTTACCCAGCATTGTCCGCGCCGATTGGACTCTTCGGGGGGGGTGAAAGACCCCGGGTGGTTCAGTCGGAAGGCGACGGGTTGGATCGGTTAGGGGCTCTGATCCCCTCTGGATTTGAGGGCATAAAAAGGGATTGAATACGGAATGAAGAGAGAAGAGTGAAGTTTTTTCTATTTTTGACTGACCTTGATTTTTGACTTATAACATCTATCCTTTTATTTTTTAGGCTTTTGTATTAATAAAATCTTTGTTGTTGAAGTTGCAAACCTCAGTCTTTGCAAGAGAACAAGGAGCTTCTGTTGCCTAAAATCACCGTCTAGCTTTTCTCTCAACTTCAATTCAGTTGCGGGGAGTACAATCTACTGATGATAGTCAATTAGCTCGAAACGATGATTTTGTCATTTGTGACAATCTCACTGTTGAATTTTTTTCGTGGTGCTGACAACCACGAAAAAATCTCATTTTCATATATAAATGAAAATGAGATAAGTAAAGAGTAAAAAAAATTTCAACAAAAATTCAGGACATTAACAAAGACAAATATTCAATGTAAACCACTTTAAATTGATTTTCAACCGGAAAACGAACTCATAAGTCATATTATAAATTAAAATTTCTGTAATAACACACTGGAAAGCCGATACAGCAACAGTAAGGACAAAAGATAAGGAATAGCGAAAAAGAATAGAACGTCATAGAACAGATGTTCGATCATTTTTTCAATGTGCCCAATGCAACAAATTTTCAAGTACAAAATTCACGAGTGTCAACCGAAAAATTTCGAGATGTTCTTAAGACGCAAGTAAAAACCTAAAATGTTTAACGTACTTTTATCGGCAAGAATATATCATATAATATCCGATGACAACAACGAACTTTATTCATCTTCAGTGTTTGATAAACGTATTCGACAAACTCTTTGCAAAAAATTGAGATAAATTTAAAATATTTCGAAAATGTTCGAAAATGAAATTGATAATACATGACGAGAATTTGAAGCCAAAACTGGATTGAATGCATTGCAGAAAGTCATCAACAAATTTTTGTACAGGAAGTTGTGTACAAAAAATCAGAACATTAAATATTCAAAGTAGACAAAAATTCAAAGTTGATTAACGAACAGAAAAAAATCATAAAATAAATTCAAAAATTCATAACAAAAGCTTAAATTAGAGAGTGGAAATCAAATTAGAGAGGTACTTTGTCGCTAACTTCTGCGACATTGCTGAATTTGAGAGAAAACCTATTATGGCCTCCCTAAAAATAAGTAATCTTCCTACACAGATGGAGGAAGAAGACATCCATCTTATTAGTAAGACATACAAGATAAAAAACGTACGCCCCCTGTTTGGGAGGAACGGTCTACCAATTAATGTTGGATTCTGCTCCGCCGTCATATGGCAGGCTGAACTCTTAGAAAAATCCGCCTGCAACACCATTATGTGTTTTAACCTCAAATTTAGAGTGCTTAGCAAGGAAGAATACACCTACCCGCACTGTAGCAGGTGTCACAAATGGGGGCACTGGACCTCCAGCTGCAGTGCGGTCCAGCGCAGTGGGAAATGTGGTAATGAAGATTGCCCCTCCGCCGAGTCCTGGCTTCCATGTACAAATAATCTGGCCTGCTCCAGCTACGGAGGAGCGCATCCCGCGTGGAGCAGGAAATGCGAGCATTTCAAGAAATATCAGTCTCTATTCATCAAACCCTCCAGGTCGTCTAAGCCGGCACCTGATTCTTTTTCTCAGGCAGCAACCATAATGTCCTACAGCGAGCTGTTGTCGATTATGGATCAGCGTTTGTTTCAAAGAGAGGTCCAAGCGTTAATAGCGGCCTCTATTTCAAATCTATTTGTGAATCAAGAACTTCCTGTTTCTTCACTCAAGACCTCGAACCAAAGGGGGGCTCTGATAACGTCGTCCCCACAATCAAGATTGGAAAGTTGATCAGACAGAAACAATAGGGAAATGATGATACTGCCCAGGGGCAAGTCTCAACCCTAGATGGGGCTAGCGGTAGGAAGGGAAACCTTCCTGCTCCTAACTCTGTCTAGGCTGGCAATCCCCCATCCCACTAATCCATCACAATGCAGAGTACTCGTGAGCCTTTTTCACTTAATATTCTTCAGTGGAACTCTTTTATCGGCAAGAATATATCATATAATATCCGATGACAATAACGAACTTTATTCACCTTCAGTGTTTGATAAACGTATTCGACAAACTCTATGCAAAAAAATTAAGAAAAAATTAAATAATTTCGAAAATGAAATTGGCAATACATGATGAGACTTTGAGTGCAAAAACTAAAAATTAAACTGAAAGTTATGTACTTCAACACAATTTTGTAAAGAAAGTTGTGTACGTAAAAAAATCAGAACATTAGCAAAGAGAAAATATTCAAAGTAGACAAATATTCAAATTTGACTTACGAACAGAAAACAAACTTAAAAATCATAATAAATTCAAAAATTCATAACAAAAGCTCAGAACTAGAGAGTGGAAATAACGTTTCAAATGTTACAAACATATGATAATTTTAAAGAATAAAACGTAATACAACCTAACTGCTTTACAAATAAAAAACATTTAATAACTGAAAAACGATTAATGTAGTTTATGTCTATATTCACAGAAAGCCCTGCATATAAAGTGGTTAAACTTCAAGTTTAACCACCAATTAATGTAATTGTTTCACCTTTTTGAAAATTAACCTTTGTTTCTTGTTATTTTAAATAGTGTATTATTATCAAAAACTGTCTAAATTAAAAGCAAACGGATATATTAATCTTAGCTTTTTAAATATGTATCCAAAATATTTAGATTTAAAAGGTACATCCCGTGAAAAAATACTTTAATCATAATCAAGATAATAAAGAAAATTGACTTTCAAACATACTTAAAAATTCTGTAACATTATAAACTCGTTTAAATTACAACCATTTTTTAAGAAAACCAACAAGGATTCTAATATTCTTTCCGTTATGTATTTAACAGGAATAATCTCAGCATTATAGTCATTAGTTGGGGTAGAATTCTAGTTCCTAAGAGCTTGCCAAAAAAGAAGAATAAAAAGGCGTGATTATCAGTAAAGATTTGTCCAAGTGTTCAAAATACGATACTAACAATCAAGTTGATCTTGTGAGAATGAATTACAATATTCAATTAAATGATAAAAATCCGAAAACCATTAGATTTAGAATTTGTAAATTCAACCTTTACTGAAATTTATGAGTTTGATGCTAAACATGCTAATGTGGATCAACATAAACTTTATTAGAAGTAGAATGATATAATAAGAGGCAATGGAAGTTTAGAAAATAGACTCCAAAGAGCGCCTAACATACAAATTTCATCAACACCATACAACAGAATAAATACAACTATCAAAATCTTTTCATCAAACAATCTACATGATATAATTTGAAGTAGCAAAAGAGTTATCTCTATCATTGCAAATGTAATGTTTAATGATGAGCCCAAAATCAAAGTGTTTCTTGAATCATCTTCTAGATCTGTCCCTATACTAGATTGTTCGATGAATATGATACTTGATTTATGTTCTCATTCAATTAGTCATGAATTTATAATTCATAAATAAACTTGCTTAAGACAAAAAATCAATAACTGAGTAACGATGAATGCAATTTATGTCTACATGAACAGAAAGCCCTGCATATAAATTAATGAAATTTAAAGATCATAAAGGACAAAGCGAGCAGATTTGAAAAATAAACAAAATACACACGACGCAATTGTAAAACGATGTTCATCTCATGATGCTAGTGGTGAGAAGGATTTCTCTTGATGCAGTGATGGATTGACACTTTCGGGACAATGGATTTACAGTCATATTGATATTTTAAAGTTCGAATCCGATCAGCACCAGTGTACGGTGAAAGCAGAAAATAAGGGTCGAAACGTGAAATGTAGGTCTGGGTCAGCAGCTGATTAGACTCACCCAGACTGATAAGTAGCGTCCTGCTGTATCAAGAATAAGAACCATACCTGTGAGGATAATGTCGTGCCACAATCTTAAAGGCAACACAACTTATTCTTGAATCTAATACAGCACTGTTACTACAGCGCATTTCTTGAGAAAACTATATTCGTATAAGTATTGACTTTGACAAATCCATCTAATTTTGAAGATTTTAACAATTATTTATTAAAATGACAAATATTCAAAGTAGACAAATATTCAAAGTTGATTTACGAACAGAAAACAAACTTAAAAATCATATAAATCATACGAGACTTATATAAATCATATAATACATTCAAATCAAGGTTTACATGGGATGGGGAAGCGAGAGGCCATCAAGTTCTGGTAGTCGAGATTCAAGGATCGACATGCTCCCGTATGGTGTATCGTATGTCGCTTAACTTTTTCTTAATTATTTACTTATGATGTCTAATTAAAATTTTTACCAAGATAAAAAACTGGATCAAACACATTAGGCAAGAATGTGCACAACAAATTCTAGACATTAGCATAGACAAAATATTCAAAGTAGACAAAAATTCATAGTTGATTAACGAACAGAAAACAAACTTAAAAATCATATAATAAATTCAAAAATTCATAACAAAAGCTTAAATTAGAGTGGAAATAAAAAATTCAAAGATAACGTTTTAAGTGTTGCAAACATATGATAATTTTAAAGAATAAAACGTAATATAATTTAACTGCTTTACAAATAAAAAACATTTAATAACTGAGCAACGAAGAATGCAGTTTATTTCTATATTCACAGGAAGCCCTGTATATAAATGGGTGGTGAAACTTCAAGATCCGAAAGGAAAGAGCGTGCAGATTTGAAAAACTAACAAAGTACAATGGACATAATTGTAAAACACAACTCATCTCATGATGCTAGTGGTTAAAAGGATTTCTCTTGATGCAGTTATGGATAACAAATTCCTGGACAATGGAATTGCACTCATATTAATATTTAGAAGTTAAAGGAAACACAATTTATTCTTTCATCTAATACAGCACTGTTAATACAGCGCATTTCTTGAGAAAACTATATTCGTATAAGTATTGACGTTGACAAATCCAACTAATTGTTAAGGTTTAGACGATTGTTCTTATAATTCCAACGATTATATATCAGATGTGGTCAACTGATGGCGAATGCGCCACATTTGGCGCATTGAACGATGCATGATAGCGCATTATCTTTTTAATAAAGTCAAAATTTTTCTTAAAAATTCTCAGTTATTTTACGATTATTTCCAAAAGTTTGAACACTTTAACAAAAACAAAATTGTGTATTTTTCAACATTTTTGATTAAAAAGGGCAAACATTTGAAAAATGTGTGGGTTCTTGCAACAACAAAACTTTTTTATTTGGCAAACAAACCACTAAAAATACTGCCCCGTGCCCCCTTCTTATCCTTTATTTGTATGGAAAGTGTTTGTTCTCAATTAAAACTACTTTAATTTTGTTTTTATATTTATATACCCTCCAAATCAATAAAATAAATTCGGAAAGTATATTAAAACGTGGATTTTATCCAGAATGATAAAACGATCATCATTTATCAAGAGTCCCGAAGGTAAGCCGTTGTGTATTGTCAGCGAAAAAACATTAGCTTACGAAAGAAAGCATGATCTTAAAAGACATTATATAACTCAGCATAAAAATAAAGAGGAAAATGAAAATATGCTAATGCATGATTCTACATTACGAAAAGAATATATTGAAAAGAGAATGAAAGAAATTAGATGGAGGCAGAATGCTGCTATCAAAGCGATTTCGGAAACCTCGGCACTGACAGAAGCCTCACATGAAATTGCCTTGCATTTGGCAAAAATAAAAAAAACCTTTTTTAGATTGAGATGAAATCGTAAAGCCATGTCAGAAAATTTTTGCAAAATACCTTGGCAATAAGGATATTAAAAAGAAGGCTGGATAATTTACTCTTTAAAAACAGACAATAACAAGGTGAATTGAGGAAATGTCACAAGATGTATCTCATCAGTTGAAGGATCTTGACAGTAATCAAGTCTTGAGAAAAGAAGAGAAGATATGAGAGTCATACAAGGGAAATCGATCAATCTACGAACTTGACGGAGATTGCGGAGTATCAAGGTAGATGAGCGTACTTTATCACTAACGAAAGGTTTAAGTGAAAGTCGGTTGTCAAAATGAAAGCCTAGGAAAACGAGATTATTATTAATAATAATAATTTAGCTGCTTTCTCGACGATGCTTTTTCTTGAAAAAATACTTCTTCTGCCTTCGCTGTCAGACGAAGTGATATCGCGTGTGATTCTGAGTAGATAATATCGACACGGAAGACACGTAGCTATGTGGGAATTAGCTGTGATGTCAGAAGATGTAGAAACAAGCAAAAAGGAGAGTGTCGCAGTAACTAACAACGACTAGGAATGTCTGCCGGATTTTTATCCGTTGATATCCATTGTATAGGAGTACCATGCAGATCCTGTAGAAAAAGGTTCCCCATGGGCACCGTTTTTGCTCTCCCTTTGAGAACTGAGTAATATACCCCAATGTTATCGGTGTATATCTCTGCGTCTGGGTATAGTTGATGACCACACCAGGCGACTAAGAGCTCAGCCTCAAAAATTGGAAGTTCATATGGTAACTCATACGTATGTACCTTCCCTTCTAAGCCAACAATCCCAATTTGATTCTGGGTAGCATCCACGAAGATTCTTTCATGGCACGCTCTTTGTTGTTTAGGTAAAACCAGGGGCTCCTTATCAATGAGCCACTCCAAAAACCAGGACTGCCATGGCTCATCCTGGTAAAAAAGCTTGTGCGCTGTGGAAAAGAAAGGTAGATAGTAATTTATCAAACCTCTCAAACGCATTCCTTGGCGACTAGAGACTGGTGATTTCAAAATTCTCAAATACGCCACCGCCGCCCTAAAGCGTGATAACGCATCTGAGGTAATCTCGACACCATCCGTCGACCAAGTGCCTCCTAAGAAAGTTATTTTCTTGCGAGGTCTCAGAATGCACTTCTCTAAATTTAGAGACAGTTTTCCACTTTTACAGAGAGAAAGAAGCTTACGCACTGCTGTCATAAGAGTTGTCTTAGAGTTGTGCGAAAGGATCATATCGTCAATATGAGTCCATGCTTCAACCCCTTGCTTACGAGCGAAATGTGTTATGGCATTGCCAACCATTTGCGCCCAGAAGGGGCCCCAAGGTATTCCGAAAGGCACGACCTTGTAATGATAGTATATACCATTATATTCAAAAGCCGTTTTAAGCCAATCTGAAGGGCATAAGGGGATTTGGTAAAACATTGATTTAAAGTCAATTTTGACATACCAATCCTTACAAACAATATGTTCTCTATCTAAGACCTGATATATGGAAGGTAGATAGAAATCTGGGGTTTTACACCCATTCCATATCCACCCATCATATATCAGTCTGTAAGAATCCTTCTTGGGGATCAAGAAGACTCTAGAACAGTATTGTGGTTTAGTCCTTTTTGGTAAAGGAGCTATTATACCCTTCCTGATGTGATATCGAATGGCCTTAGTGAGCGCAGGACTCACGTTAGAACGCCATCGACGCCAATTCACCGGCATGGTTTCAATTCTCACTCCATTTCGGAATATAGAACGTACATGTCCTGGTGCCTGACTTTGTTCTAAAAGTCGAGGAATGTCGGCCACATCAGATACCTCAGGATGACGTTGGTACGATGAAGATCGTATCCTAACTATCTCTCCTAACAACGATCCAAGATCGATGTCTTCCTATTCACGTTCGATGAACATGTCTTGGTGCGCTAGGACTATTGATGTTGGTTCCTGCTGACTGAGTATGTCTAGATACTCGTTTACCGTCAGATTACCTTTCATCAATTGTATGAGATTCTGTTGAAGAATTGCATACCCGTCCTCTCCTGATATCTGATCTACAATTTCTCTAATTGGTGGCCTAAATAAATCAGGGATCACCGAGAAGATTGCATGCATCATCCCAGGGTCTCTACCTGTAGAGTGATGGATCAGATTCCTGACAGTTTCAGCAGGGAAATGAGCTATAGGGAGTTGACGTCTATTATGCTCAATACCCCTACCGCTCTGCCGCTCGAAAGTTTCAAAAGCCCAGTCAAGAAGCTTATCTTGAGCTGCCCTTCGAGATTGCGTAGGATACACGTTATGCACCTTACGTTGATAAACCCTATATAACGCCTCATCTTCCCAGAAAATTTAAAACTGTTCTAGCAAATTACAAAGAGCGATTATAGAAGAACGATTATAGAAGAGCGATTAATCGATTATAGAAGAACGATTATAGAAGAACGATTATAGAAGAGCGATTATCAAGAAAAAGTTATAAGTGTTCAAGATAATTTCTGAACAACTTACCACACAACTTTCTTGGTTATTATTATTAATACAGGTCAAATACAATAACAAACATCTTACAATTCACAATCGGAAGAGCAAGATCCTTGCTAAATGGTCCGAGGAAAAACTTCATCAATGCAACTCTGCTGCACTTGTAATGGTCCTGCAGCTCGCTGTAAGGGTTGTAAATGTGCGAAAAACAATAGAAAATGCACAAATTGTCGAGTTTCTGATTGTCTGAATTCTTCTAAAATGAAAATTGTTCATGCGAATCCTTACGATGGATGTTCAGATTCTGCCTCCCAGTCAACTAAAATTAGTAAGGTTGCAGGTAACCCTTCTATTAACTTCACAGCTACTCAATCCGTAGTGAACATACCTAAATCTCCGCTTACCGAAGTCTTATCTATGAGACAAGTTTACGACCATGTCATCCAATGGCGTCCCAACTTATTGATGTTACCAGCGTGTAATGCTAGTCGTATGGTCATCAAGATACTGACATCTTTCTATTCGTGCGTTGCAAGCAATGGGATGGACGCAAATTTTTCCTTGATAAAGGCAACAGTATTTTCTCATTGTATTTTGCAGAGATTACAAACTTCGAGAATTGGGATAGTAAGAAAAACCTTAGAGCGCAGACTAGCACTTTGGGAATCTGGGAAAATAGGCGAACTGTACAGCGAGGCAAACTATCTGCAGAGTGAAAGATCTTTGCGGAATGACAAGAATGATATGGATTGGACTAAGCGCTATCGAAATTTAGTGACTCGTGGACGGTTGGCCGCAAGTACGTCTATTTTGGAAGGTGAAACTCTATCCCGAATGCTATCACCCGACGAATGCATAAACGGCAAGTCCGTTAGGGAAGCACTATCTGATCTTCATCCTCAAGCAGCACCTATAATGCATAGTGCATTACTCTCCGAATACTTACCTGGAACAGTTACTCATCAAACTAGCCGATATTTCGTGTTGGACGATCAATGTATTATTCGTGCTTGCAAGCGAACTCAAGGTGGAGCTGGTCCATCTGGCCTAGACGCACTCAGCTGGAGGCACATGTTAACGAAATTTGGACAGGACTCGATAAATTTAGCACGGTCCCTTGCTTCATTTGCGATAAGGCTAGCGACTGAGTCAGTGGAACCCATTCAGCTAGAAGCTTTTACAACTTGTCGCTTAATCGCCCTACAAAAAAATCGGGTGGCATTCGGCCGATTGGAATCGGGGACACCGCAAGACGAATAGTTAGCAAGGCGATAATAGAGATCGTGAGAAAGGATATTCAACAGGTGGCCGGGATTTCCCAGCTAGCTGCGGGACAGAAAGGAGGTATCGATCATGCTGTTCACTCACTACTTGCAAGATATACATCAGGACGTGACATGTGTATGCTAGCCATAGACGCTTCTAATGCGTTCAACTCTCTAAATCGAAATGTAGCACTGCATAACATAGAGTACGGATGCCCCTCGTTATCACGTGTACTAAATAATATATATAGTACTCCTGCAGAATTGGTTCTTGGAGATGGCAGTAGCATCTACTCAATGGAGGGTTTTACGCAAGGAGACCCCTTCGAGATGCCAGGTTTCGCAATCTCGTCACTTCCTCTTATAGCACTTATCAGTCGTTCGGTCCCCAACGTTTTTCAAAAATGGTATGCCGACGACGCGAATTTTGTTGGAAAGTTGGATGAACTGAAAACGGTATGGGATTTACTGATTCACGAGGGTCCTAAATTCGGCTACCATGTGAATCCAGAAAAGAGTGTACTTGTGTCGCATTTCCCGATCTCAATTCATGATATTCCCTCACCAGACATCAAAACCTCGATCAACGGAACAATGATCTTGGGTGCTCCAATAGGGTCTGCAGAGTTTGTGGAAGATACTATCCGGTTGAAAGCATACAAATGGACCGCACTTGTGCGAAAACTAGCAGTGGTTGCCAACATCGATCCGCACGTTGCATACTGCGGCCTGATAAACTCAGTCCAAATGAAATGGATATTTTCTTTACGAACAAGCAAGTGTCATGAAGACTGGTTAACGGACTTGGGATCTGCACTTAGAGATGTTCTTCTTCCCCTTTTCGCAGATTGGAATCTAAATCAGAATTGGAAGGTGTTACTCACATCTCCTTTAAAGCTGGGAGGACTTGGAATTGTGGACCCCACCTTTACATTGAGTCTAGAGTACGATAGCTCATTATCTCTCGCATCAACGTATGACATCGGTGTCCAAGCAGAAGCTCTATATGATATTCAAAAATCAAGATTACTAGATATTACTTCCATACGAATGAGCAGGTTGAAAGAGCGACTACATAGCGTAGCTGACAATTTCGATTCTTCAGTTCACAACGCGATTACGCATGCGATGCGATCAGGTGCATCATCGTGGTTAAGTGCATTGCCTCTATCAACCGAAAAGCACAATCTATCTTCCAATCAATTCAAAGATGCCATAGCCAGCCGTTATGGACAAGTGCCTTCAGACCTGACGAATCGTTTTTGTCCTTGTGGTGAGAAGCTGGATATAAGTCATGCACTTGCTTGTAGAAACGGGGGCCTTCCTATTATACGCCACAACGCTATAAGGGACATACTTGCCATAGAGCTTTCTCGAGTGTGTAACTCTGTGAACACGGAGCCGGTCCTAAGCACAGTACCTGCAAATCTAAAATTTATGGAACGCACAACTACACGTGACATTAGTGCCCGGCTTGATATTGTTTGTTCTGGACTTGGCAACGATTGGTTTGAGCGGACGTTTCTAGACGTTACGGTTTTTTCGGTTTTTGCTCAGGCCAGTAGCTCTAGATCTCTCGAAGCAAATTTTCAGTACAATGAACAACGAAAATTGTCTAAATACAGTGAAAGAATAGTGGAGGTGGAACGAGGGACATTCATTCCGTTCGTATTATCTTCATCTGGTGGATTGGGGGATCAGGCAATCAAATTACTGAAAACCCTTTCTGGTGCAATCTCTCGCCGAACGAATGCAGAATACGCCGAAACGCTCACTCGGATCAAAAGGAAAATATCCATTGAAATAGCCCGCTCCGCCTCAGCATGTTTACGAGCCCCACGTTTACGCAAGAACGGTGCAATACAGTCAGACGGAACTATGTTAAACAGCTTGAATCAGGTTTTCTCAGAAGAAATTGTAGACAATGATTTCTATCGTTGAACTAATGCCCATTTGCGGGTATAATGTGTATTCGTTATTTATTATTAATAATAAAAATTTAAAATAAAAAAAAATTAATAAAAAAAAGTTTGAGATATATAAACATACAATATATAAACATACAATTAATACACACAAAGAACGATTATTATTAACATACAATAAAATAACATACAAGCTAAGAAAGGCGAACAATACACAAACGAAGCCACACGCCGAGGGATTAACCCAGGGTGTGCATCTCATCCACACGAAAATGCCTCGAGGAAAGCCAAGTACGGTTAGCAAATGTTGTGGTTGCAATGGCCCAAATGCAAGATGTCGCGGGTGTCGATGTGCGAAAGCGGATCGCCCCTGTATAAACTGCTCTGCTGCTCAGTGTACCAACAACCTTTCCGCGACTGAACTTCTCATCGATCTCAATCCCACTCACACTTCCGCAGAAAACAATGATATTGACCCACCACGTCTCGATTACGGTACCCAAGATAGAATCAAAATGAGCTCTGATACCGACAGTATCGTGTTTACGAGAGATGATCACCCTATGCGTAATAACGGTGAAAACAACAGTGTTTCGCCCTTCAACGTACACACTGCTCAAGCGAATGACCGACCTATTACGACAAACTCGTCTTTCAAAATTCAGATAGACTACGTATATGGTAAAGTAATTCACTGGAAAGCCGAAAATTTAGAACTTCCCAAATGCAACGCCAGTAACGCGTTTATTGACCAACTAACCGACCTATACAATATGGCCACTTACGGGAAAGACACGCCAACTTTTGATGCACTAAAAGCCGCAACCGTCCTCGCGAGATGCGTGCTGCAGCCGATTAAAACTCGAAAAACAGCAATGATTCGCAAAACTTTGGAGCGTCGAATCAGTCTATGGAAATGTCGAGAAATTCTTGAGCTATACAAGGAGGCCCAAATCCTACAATCTCGACGCACGTTAGTCGTCCGCAACAGCTCTAGCAACGACTGGAAAAGAAAATATTGCCATATTGTCTGTAAAAACAAACTAACTGCGGCTACTCATTTACTTGAAGACCACGAAACGAATGGTTGTCTATCACCTCACGTCCTGATCGGAGACAAAACCGTAAAACAACACCTAGAAGCCCTTCATCCTGAGCCTGCCGATGCGGATCCCGATGCCCTGCTTCAAGAAAGGCTTCCCAGTGCCCTGCCTCACCACTCATCAATGTTCCTTTCCATCTGTGCGATAGACATCCAAAGATCGGCGAAATCGACTTTTGGTTCGGCTGGACCATCCGGCATGGACGTGATTTTTTGGAGACGTATGCTGACCGCTTTCGGAATGCATTCACAAAAGCTAGCGGAGAGTCTTGCTTCCTTGGCCATTTGTATCGCAACGGAGCGGATGCCCACCGGTTGTTTGGAAGCATTTATTGTCGGTCGTCTGGTCGCTATTCCGAAAAAATCCGGTGGTATACGTCCAATCGGTATTTCAAACGTGGATAGACGCATTATTTCACGGACAATCTTGCGTCATATAAAATCTGACCTTCAAGAAGCCGCCGGAACTACGCAGTTGTGTGCCGCCCAACGAAATGGCATCGAATTTGCCATTCACTCACTACGCAAACGATTTCATGAAAATTCCGAAAACGCTCTTATGTGTATCGATGCTAGCAACGCTTTTAACCGCCTGAATCGTCGAGTCGCTCTGGCAAATATGAAATTTATTTGCCCAGCTCTTAACGTCGCATTTCGCAACATATATTCGGGTGACGCTCAGCTTGTCATCGAAGATGAATCGATTTATTCAAGAGAGGGGGTAACTCAAGGAGACCCCTTCGCAATGGCCGTTTTTGCCATGTCCTCGATTCCACTAATCAAGCTCATACAGTCGAAATGCCCAGACACTCTGCAACGATGGTACGCCGATGACGCAAACTTCGTCGGTTCCTTATCGTCGTTAAAAACAGCTTGGCATATCTTGACTACGCGCGGGCCTCAATATGGCTATTACGTAAATCCATCGAAAACCAATATCTTGGTACATAATATAGAGCGTCATGACGGATCTCACGATTTTATCTCTGACAGCTTTCCGTACGTTACAATACGTAATGACTTCGTCAACATTCTTGGTTCCGCCATCGGTACTGAAGATTGTTTATCACAGTTTGTCGCTCGAAAGATTTCTTCGGCTGTAAATTTGGTTTCCCGACTTGCAGATGTCTGCTCAGCGGATCCGCATGTTGGTTATACAGGACTTATCAAATCACTGCAATGGAAATGGACTTTTCTATTCAGAACGACGCCTTGCACCGCTGCCAACGTTAATCCGTTGCACGGCATGTTACTCGATCAAATCCTGCCCCAAATTACAAAACACGATCTGCCTGATCCAATCAACAGCATATTGACAAGTCCTATTAAAATGGGTGGCATTGGCATTATGGATCCTATATTTACCTTTAAGTCTGATCTCGAAGCCTCGGAGCATATGTGCTCCACTTATTCATTTGGGCTCAAGGGCGAGGGATTAAAGTCGTTACAGCAAACCTATGCAGCTCAAATCGCCAAGACGCGCAAAGATGCATTCACACTCCGACTTAACCAAGCTCTTCGTTTTGTTCCCGAAATTACCAAACGTGCACTTGAATATGCCAAGTACCCCGGCTCCTCAAACTGGCTCACTGCTGGTGCTTCTGAAGAGCTCCACCACCACCTTTCTGCGAGTGAATTTCGAGATGGCATCGCAACGCGCTATGGATTTGAACCACCAGACATGCCCGCCCTGTGTATCTGCAAAGAAGAAACAAGCCTTAGTCACGTGCTCTCTTGTAAACGTGGAGGCTTCCAGATCGTGCGACACAATATCATTCGCGACATCCTCGCTGACGAGCTTAGTTCGGTCTGTTATGGGGTTGCAACCGAACCCACACTAACTGCAGTCAATGATCCCTCGTGTCTCGAAAGGGCATCAACTTGCTGCGACACCAACGCAAGACTAGATGTAATCTGTACGGGCCTATCAGTAGACCGCTTCCAGCGAACGTTCTTCGACGTTTCCGTTTTTAACAACCATGCTGGTTCCTACTCCGCGTCGGCAGAAAACGCTTTTGCATACCACGAAGCCCGGAAGAGCTCAAAATACTCTGAAAGAATCACCCAAATCGAAAGGGGATCGTTTATACCCTTCATCCTATCTGCGTCTGGAGGTCTGGGAAAATGTGCACTTTCGGCCTTGCAGCGGATCGCACAACTCAAGTCAATAAACAACGATCAGATTTCGTACAGCCAACACATACAGCGAATCAAAACAAGATTGAGTATAGCCATATGCCGTGCATCCTCTTTGTGCATAAGGGGCTTCCGATCCAGCAAGGGGCATCCCGTATACTCAGCAGACAACCATCAAGCTGATACAATATCCAAAAAGACATCTAATCGCCAAGCTACAGATAGCCCGAATCCGTCGAACAATGCTCGAGCGATCCGATGGAATGATGAAGACGGCGGCACGTTGTGTACCTCCCTTGTGGATCTAAAGTAACAAAAAAAATATTCTGGAATTTAATTAACCTGGCCCATTTGCGGGAACCTGTTTTTCTGTACAAATAAATCTATTATTATTAAAAAAATAAAATAAAAAATTATTATTATTTCGACAAACAGACGAGCAAAGCTCACGGTTGCACTGTTAAAAAAAGAAAAGAAAAAAAAAGACTCACAAACAAAAGTCACAAAAGTTTATGTTTGAATGCTGAAACCGATCTTGAGTTGACAATTTCTTCACTTAATCGGTTCCACTTACCTACGATTCGGTGTCCAAATTGTACAGTTTTAGAGCGTATAACTCGGCGATGGGCTAAAGTAAAATTGTGTCCACGCAAAGCCCGACTTTTCCGAACAGTCATCAATTCTCTTAAGACGTGATTTCCCTTGTGTAAAGCTTCCCATGTTGAACACATATCTCGCCGAAACCGAAGGTCGCTTATAGAAACCATACCAAGTTTTTTTAGCCTTTCATTATAAGGTAAGGCTTTAACTGAATTTACGAGCTTTGTTGCCCGGCGCAGCACATTTTCAATTCTACTTTTCTCGTATACTGTTCTTGGGAATTAACATTGTGATGCATAGGTAAGATGACTGATCACAAATGCGTTGGCGAGTGCTCTAAATGAAACTGGACTCAACACACTAAAAGTTCTACGAATCATCCCAATCATTCGATTTGCTTTCGATCAAGCCAACTCAGTATTCCAACTAGTCGAAAAATCATTCGCAACTACTATTCCAAGGTCGCTAAGACGAGTTACTACTTTAATGTTCTGATCCTCAAGATGATAAGTTGGATACACACTATGACTGCGTGATTGTAAACGCATACAAGCACACTTTGATATATTCAGTGACAGACCATTCATATAAGCCCAGTTGGAAATGCTGTCGATATCCGATTGAACTAGCACCGTGTCCGAATCTGACCGGATAGCCTGCCAAATTTTTAGGTCGTCTGCATATAAAAGAGAGTGTGAGTTCAAAATGGAAGGAAGGTCATTAATGAAAATACAGAATAACAATGGGCCGAGGACCGAACCCTGCGGAACTCCAACATTGACCGGATAAGGATCAGAAAGAGAACCATTTACAACAACCTGATAGAATCTGTTAGATAAAAATTCTTTTATCCAGCGAATAATAAGTGGATCAATGTTTAGAGCACGCATTTTCTGAATCAAGATGTCATGTGGAACCATATCAAACGCTTTTGAAAAATCAAAAAATACTATATCAACATCAAAGCCCTTATCAATTAACGAACCCCAGCTATTCTGGGCAATCAAGAGATTAGTGATTGTTGAGCGATCCCTTCGAAATCCATGTTGATTGTTACACAATAATTTGTTGGATTCTAGATAATCGCTTAGAATGCGGTATATTATCCTTTCCAAAACTCGACAGAATACACACGTTAGACTTATCGGGCGATAATTTTCAACTGAAGATGGATCACCTTTCTTCAAAATGGGCCTTATCAACGAAAGTTTCCAATTCATCGGGACACAACCGAAGTACAAGGAGGCGACACAAATCCAATATAGTGGTATGCCGATAACATCAGCGATATTCTTGAGAAATACCGGTGGTAAACGATCAGGATAAATAGAACCTGACGATTTAAGCCGCTTGAGCTCTAGCACTACATCATTAACAGAAAACATCTGAAGAATGTTTATATTCGATGGACAGTACGAGGCATAGGTGACGGAGGAGGATTTACGAACTCCTATGCAAAAATGTTGAGCGAAAGCATTCGCTATGTCATCATATTTAATCAATGTGCAACCATCAGTATCAACAAGTGAACCAATGTGTTTATTTTTGTTGTTGAAATTAGCATAATTGAATACGGATTTAGGATTATGAATTGACATTTGAGCAATTTTCTCTTCAAATTGACATTGTTTGAAGCGTTTAAGAAATGTGAACCGATTATTAATGAAATAATTCGTTAGAATTGTGTAATTAAAATTGCGACACGAATTGGGCCTCAGTTGTTAACCATTAATTATCAGCGATAGGCAGATTATCAACGATAGGAAGAATTGTAGAATTTAGTGATACGGAAGGAGGTTCTACGCCGAAGCTTCGAGGTAGGATCCACATAATTTTAGATTTATCAGGATTCAGAGAAAGGCGAAGGGAAGAAAGATGGTTGGTAAGGAGTTTGGTGGTAAGGAGTTTGCAGTAATTTGAGGTTATATGGAGATGATCTTTGTTAGAGTGAGATCAACCAGCCCTACAACTTTTGTCAATAAAGAATTTAACTATATCACATTTTAGCGATATGAAAAGATTTGAAATATGTGTTTGAAAAACGTAATTAATAGATGTTGGTTTACAAACAAAATAATTATCAATATTGATGATTTTTGTTTTAGAAACTCCTAGAGAGCTTAATCATCATTGAGAGATGAAAATATTTAAAATTATATGTTTTAGTAAAAATATTATTACAAATTATGCTTAATAATAATGATAATTATTAAAATATTAAAATAAAGAAAGAAGTCTAAATATGAGGAACGGGTTCAACAGATTGCAAGAGGCACATTTGTACCCTTCATCGCTTCGACAAACGGCGGATTGAGTGAAAGCTCTCGTGCTGTGTTGCGCCGAATCGCCTTTCTGCAGGCGCAGAGGTCTGACCAAACGACATACGCACAGTGCTTGACTCGCATTACACGTGAAATCGGTGTTGCCCTATGCCGCGCGGCGTCGATATGCATCTGGGGTTAAAATATCAAAATAATTAAAAAATTTAATGATCTAACAAAATATTTAATTATTATTAATAAAAAAAATTATTTAAAAAATTTAGAAAGATAATATACACCAAATAAAGTTATTTGCAATTAACAATTGTTTTGGTTATAACAAATTACTTAAAATACCTGCGCACGAAACCGACTAAGAGCGCACTTTGTTATTATATTATTTAGTATTATTTAGTATAATCCGAGCCAATACTCAATTTAGCACCATTCATTATGCTACGTGACAAGCCTTCTTTTACTATCAAATGCTTTACCTGCAACGGTCACAACGCCAAGTGCAGGGGTTGCATATGTGCGAAAGCGGATTCTCTATGTACCACATTTGCCCCTTGGTTGCGCTCGTAGAGGCATTAACGTGGATTCTTCCTCGATAATCATTGCTCCGAATTCGATCGCTTCTTGTCCTACTGTCCTCATCAGGACTCCGGAATCTTTGGCAGGGGACTAGCCCGACGGGTTTGCCGCACACGATTAGACTGCCCCAGTCAACGGTGCGACCAATTATTATCAGGCAGTCATACAATGGAGACCTAATCTCGTCTTACTTCATCGATTTTCAGCCAGTAACACCATTGTTGAAATCATCGCAACATTTTACAGGTTCGTGGTGCAGGACGATACAGACTTCTGAAATTCGCTGAAAACCGCTGTGGTTTTCTCACAATGCGCTTTGCAAACTTTCAACTCGAGCAGGATATTAGACATATGAAAAGCCCTGGAACGGCGACTAGCTCTATGAAATTAGGCAAAATTCTTTGAACCTTTCGACGAGGCTTGCAATTTGCAACAGCAACTAAATCGTAATGTTCAGTCCGGTCAGCAGGACTGGGTAAAACAATACCGCAAGCTAATGATTGAGGGTAAGTTAAGTGCAGCAACAGCCGTTCTGGAAGACGATGTTTTTGCCAGTACCTTCTATTGTGACTCTTCAATTATCGGCGTACCAATTAAGTAAGTATTTATGTCTCTCCATCCTGAGGCGATCCAGTTAGCAGGAGAGATACTAATAAATGAGCCATTTTTGCGCTCCTGTCGGCATTACCACACTAGATTTACAATTATTGAGGAGTATTCAATAGTCAGAGCAAGCAAAATAACGAAGCGTTAAGCAGGCCCTTCAGGCCTCGACGCATCAATGTTGCCACACATGCTGACAGGATTCCGAAAAACACTCAAAGACGTTGCCCAAAGCCCTTGCTGAATTTGTTGTCAAATTTGCATCCGAGCCCATTCGTCCGAACTGACTTGACGACCATCAGCTTAGTGGCTCTTTAAAAAAGACTGGTTGTGTCCAACCGATTGGCGTTTGTGACGTTGCAAGGCGCATCGTCTTCAAAGCGATATTGCAATTAATTCGGGAAAATTTGCAAGACGTTTCGGGATTTGAGTAATTGGCAACCTTGCAGAGGAGCGGGATCGAATACGCTACACATTCCTTGCGCAAATGTTTCAAAGCAAATCTAGACTATTGTGTCTTTATTGTCGATGTATCCAACGCTTTTAACGTGATTAATCGAAAAGCCGCAATCATCAATATGACGTATATAGCGCCTGCTTTGTCGACTGTGCTTAAAAATATATATGCATCACCGATTGAGCTAATACTTGGTGGTGATAGTATATCTTCGCACGAAGGCTTCACACAAGGAGATCCACTTGCGATGGCCGGCTTCTCAATGGCTCTTCCCCTTTAATTGAAACATACGTAAACAGGTTCGTGGTGTTACCCATAGATGGTACGCAGATAATGGTAATTTTGTCGAAAAATTTGAAGACTTGAAGAAAGTGTGGTCAATTCTCTTAGAACTTGGTCCTAAGTACGGTTATCACGTAAGCGCATCTAACACCAAATTGCTAGCAAGAAAAAGCAGTAGAGTTGACATCTATTTGTTATCCGCTGATGTCGAACTAATATCAAAATTATGGTATTCGCACATCTGTTATCAAATATATTGGTGTTCCAATCGGCACCACACAGTACGAATGCAACTCACGAATTAGAAGTAGAGCGCTGGTCTAATCTTCTTGATTGTTTGACACGCGTCGAAAAGATAGATCCACACGTTGCTAACAGCGGATTTGGTCGTTCGGTTCAGTTCAAGTGGACGTATTTCATGCTCTCAGTCGAATGCAGCCCTTCCCACACAAACTGTCTGTACACATCTATCAACGAAAAGTTCGTTCCTGCAGTCCTCGGACGAAAAGTGTACGAAGACTGGATGACGATCTTAACTTCTCCGATAAGAAATGGTGGACTTGGCTAATGATCTAAGGTTCTCTGCGCACCTGAAATTCGGGTGTTCTTCAAAAATATGCCATACATATGAAACCGGAGAAACTGGAAACACTTTGCGCTTACTACAAGTCCGTCTCATAAATCTGGGTTATATAGAACGACGCCAATTTGCGTATCGATAGATTACAGCTAAGCGTGGCTAGACTTGGTTTGTTCACAATTCAAATCATATCTTATTCCTCCAAGAATGTGCCTTCTTATGGTTTAGCGTCCTACCAGTAAGGAGTGAGCGCTTCCATCTAAATCGCAATAAATTTATGGATGCGCTCCGCCACAATGCGTTTGGACGCCTACCGATTTGAGTAAGAGCATCTGCGCATGTGTAGATAGCGTTAACATCATCCATGCCCATTCCTACAAACGAGGAGGGTTGCCTATAATCCGGCACAATATCGTGCGAGACTTGAGTACGCATAAGCTTACAACCATTTGTCACCGTGTTTGGGTTAAACCTGATGTTCCAACTGAATTAGATTCCAAGGCTCACTGATGTCCCAGCTGAATTTGATTCTAAGGCTCGGACGATTACACGCGACAGAGGTGCACGTTTTGACATTGTTTGTTCCGGACTTCAGAGCAATCGATTTGAGCGGATGTTTCTAGACGTTACCATCTTTAATATGCACGATCAATCGTATTATTGTGGTGTCCCGACATCCGTGTTTGCCAGCAACAAAATAAGAAAAAAATGCGAAATACTGTAAACTCATTGTGAGTCTCGAACTATACCGATTCGTGCCTCTCGTCGTCTTCACGTCGGGTATATGAATGATGAGATGATTCTTTTTCTAAAATCATAATCTGCGATAAGGCGCAGCGGTCAATAACCCAATATTCCGACATTTTGGAACATATAAAGAGAAGAATTTTGTTTGTAATCGCACGATCCTCGTCTGTTTGTCTAAGATCGTCCCGTTCTCGCTGCGCTATGCCTAAAGTGTATTTTACTACCGCCTCGCATCCAATCACATAAAATAATGGCATGATTATTATTGATCGCACAAAGGCCTATTTGAGGGTACCGAATATTGTATCAAATGAATAATAAATTATTTACAAAAATAATTATCATATATTATTATTGAATAATTATGATAAATTATTATTATAATTTTTAACAAATTGCACCTTAGTAAACTGATATGATTTTTGATATCATCACAATAATGCTCAGTATAAGCATTCCAATCATTGCTGAGAGCATCATCACTCTTCTCATTTTCTTTTAAATAATTGAATGTCAAAATAATGTCACTGCCAGAAACTTATATAATGTAAAGAGATCACGTAAAAATCTATCACCTAAAATTAAGAATTGATCAAAGTTGTTTAGTTGGAGATGATTAAATGCTGGTATCCATGAAAGTATTCTTTGAGTATTCATTGTGCAGATATGTGGAATGTCTGAACGTCATATTAAAGATATAGAATAAACTAGCATTCTCTCATCACTATACTCTTCAACTTCTACCGTATCACTTTCTGTACTTGATATATCAAATACTGTAGCTTCATACTTAGATGAAATTGAAGATATTACCTTAAAAACTTTAGATACATCTTCAGATATCTCAATCTGACTTTTATATTTAATCATATACTTTTGTGTTTCCACGATTTTTGATATTAAATCTTTAAAAGCATTTAGGATTTTCATTTGTGGAATATTTTCTAGCCATTATATAATGAGAGAGAAATTCCCATAGTCTCATTATTTTGATAATTTACCAAAAGATTATTGATATGTCACCAGTAAATGGAATTTCAACAATAATCATTTTGAAATAATCGTTGGTTTAAGTCTTTACTTAAACCAAAGATTCAATTTTTTTACTTAAATCAAACATCTCAGTCTAGTGTGTAATTAACAAATAATCAGATATCCATCTAATATCCCTTTTAATAATATATCTGAATACAAATCTGTTACGTGTTAACATTACATTGTTTCGAAGGGATTGTAAATTCTAACGGTTGAAAATTACTGGTGGAGTCTTTCTGATTTTTAAACTTGAAGATTTTCCCGAATATTTTTATTATATTTTTATTTTCACCAATTTTTGGCAGAAAAAAAAACGAACTTCTATTAATTTTTTTGTTAAAAGCAAAATTAAAATAAAATAAACCAAATTTATTAAAGAAAAACGTCATTATCGACCTTCCAAAATATCAAATTACATTATTTGATGAATTACATCAAATTCGATTATCATATCTGACAAAAGGATTCCCGTTAAGATCTTTCTTTAATAGTTCTGGTATATCGTCCAACTCTTCATTACTAGTTTTATATCTCAGATTTTTTGCCATATTTATCCGGCTTGCCATATATTTATATGTATATAAGTCAGTCACAACCTCATCGTCTTATACAGAAGTATTGTTTGTTATAATTTCCAAAGTAGGACGTCCAGATTCTGTAGATTCTGTTACTACTGTTCTTAAAAGTTGTTTTTTTGATGATTTTTGACTTATAAAATATATATTTTATGATCTTATTATATAACAAATATTTTTATGAAATGCTACAGAATGCGCAAAACGCACCTATTGAAAATGGAAAAACATCGATCAACATTAAAAAAAGACCAATATGGGGATGTGACAATCACAAATCAAAGTTGAATATTTATTGATCGATATGGAGAATGTAGATATTGAAATTGGAAGCACATCAAAAAATTCAAAATGTAAAATTTAAACCTTTAGAAATTAGAGACGGATCTTTCAAAATTATAGAAATTCCTACCAAGATGGAACATACACCGATCGACATGCAAAATGTTGATCGGTGTATATTTCATTCTAAAATAGATAATTGATCGCAATAAATTACGTATTTATCGAAACTGAAGGTCATTTCAATTTTTAGATGTAAAAAGTTGTTGTTTTTACATATCCACTTTAGTATGTTGTTTTTAAATTTTATTCTAAAATCTAAAAAATCAGCATACTTTGATACACGTAAAAGAAGCGCAATAGCTTTTTCTGTAAACACAAAATGCTTTTATATAAAATAGCACAATATGATGTTATGTAATTTAATTTAAATTACATTTTGTTAAAAATACAAATTAATCTTCAGAGAGTAAATGGTGTAGTGGGCCTGTAATGTTATAGTGGGCTTGTAAATGGTTCTATTTTACCATAAAGGCCACTCTAAATAAATTCTATTCTATTCTATTCTAAATGATAATCAAGTTAATAAAATTATAATATTAATATGATAATATTAATAATATTAATATTAATTTTAATATTATTAATATTAATATCATAATATTAATATTAATAATTTTCAAGTTTACGTGAATTATCCCAAATCACACGAATATAGTATGATTATAATAGGAAATAACATAATATAAAATATAATTGAGGAATTAATTCAGAAAGCATAAAATTCCGAATGTATACCTAAACTGTCGATGTTTTCAGAAGAAGAGTATCTGCCACTTAAATTTATGTAATGATAACTGAAAAATATAAATTTGAACAACTGCGTGTTACCAATATTTGGATAATATTCATTTTATAAAAAATTTGAGACTTGACCACTTTAGTTGAATACATAACGAGAGCTTAAAAACATATAATATGCAATATGTGCCATTAGGAGATACATGGTTAGGAAAGTTTAAAAAGGAAAGTAAATAATTATCATATATTATTATTGAATAATTATGATAAATTATTTCACCAGTAATGGAATTTCAACAATAATCATTTTGAAATAATCGTTGGTTTAAGTCTTTAAACCAAAGATTCAAATTTTTTACTTAAATCAAACATCTCAGTCTAGTGTATAATTAACAAATAATCAGATATCCATCTAATATCACTTTTAATAATATTTCATGAAAATGAGTATATAATGCAAATGTATTAAATGCAACTTCACATCAGATGTGCCTTTTCTGTTAAGAGATTATATCCCAAAATCGCATGAGCTGCCCTCTACAAAATTTTTTTTAGAAAATTGTTTAAATTTTTGCTTGTCCCGCAAGGTTTCGTCTTCGAAATTAGCTTATCTTACTAGAGAGCAACCCTTGTCGCTTATTCTGCAAAGACGTTTCTCCTAAATAGATAAGGCGGCGTTTCGTTCGCGTGTATCGAATTGAAATTCGAAGCAACTCTTACTGGATAGTAATATCCAATTTACGCCTGCCGTTGAATTCCCGAACATTTTGAAGTTTGGTAGCCAAAAAAAGCGATCAGGTATAATTAGATTTTATCTTGATGGTTTTCATGGAAAGTTTTGTTCAAATAGGATAATGTGCCATGATTTATCATGGCACATGATTTGAGCTATGGTTTATCTGTGGTCAGATCTCACAACGTCAAATTTCAAGCAATTAGATAAAATAAAGTGACATTTTTAAAACGGTATTTTGATGTATTTGCCAAAGTATCCTGTTCAATGTTAGCGTCTATATTAGATTAGCCAGCATTGTCGTTTCAAATAAAGGAATCACTAGCTTTGGTCAGAATTATTACAAAATTATTACAAAATTTTGTTAAACTAGACTTTTTTAAATCTATAAAATAGATAAAATAATAATCTTTTGTACCTATAAGTGTTCTACAATTTCACAGATGGGAGCTAAATATGAAAAAAGCTTTGGATTTAAATTTTTGTTTTAGTTATATCTGAATAAGGATAGTTGAAGTCCTTACTTAACCTGTTGTAAACAAGTTATAATCAATTTACATGATCATTGACAATAAAAATGTTATCAACTTTATAAGACCATCATTTGAGAGATGATGTTAATAACATCATCTCTCAAAGCTTGACAACATTATGATGAGGATTTGACAACATTATTAAAAAGGATTTTACTCATATTGATTATGTCTTAATAAGATAGCCAATTTGAGAATTTAATTAAAGAATTTCCAATATGGTTTATTTCAGTCTTAATTAGCTTTTCCTCCCAACAAATTGTTATTTCTACAAATTGGAAATTTTTGAATATCTATTATCGTTAGATATCTATTACCGATATCTATTATCTATTATCGATAGATAATAGATAGGTAATAGATATCTAATAGATATCTAATAGATATCTATTAGATATTACCTGGTCAGAAAACAAGGCGAATTCAGTTGATACCGACATCGTATTTTTTGATTTTTCAAAAGCGTTTGATCGAGTTGATCATGACCTGCTTCTTATGAAACTGACAAACACAGGACTTCCTATTGCTCTTGTTAATTGGATCAGGGCCTTTCTGCATCAACGAAGCTTCAGAGTGCGTGTTGATAATACACTATCGTCGGTTAGGCCTTGTCACATTGGTGTTCATCAGGGATCTGTTTTAGGTCCACTGTTATTCAGTATATATGTAAATGATTTACCTGCAACCATTTGCTCGTCAGTGCTATTGTATGCTGATGACTTAAAGATTTGGAGGGGTGTTTACTCGAGTAATGATATTAGCATTTTACAGAGAGATATTGATAGGGTCGAGTTATAAGTGGCGAGCAACAAGCTTGTGATGAATATCACCAACTGCAAACACATGCGTGTTCTGGGTAGAGTTGTAAAGTCTCTGTCAGCAATTCAATACACTTATTGTGGTCGTGAAATAGATAGTGTTGTAAGCCATAAAAATTTGGGAGTGTTGATTGACCACAACCTGAGAACTGCCCCACATACCGATCTTGTATGTGCCAACGCTAATAAAATGGTAGGGGTCATTAGGCGCACATTCGTAGCTCTTGATCCGGTTGCTCTTCGGCCTCTAATTTTGGCTCACGATCTGAGCCGGTTGTTGTATGCGACCCCTTGTGTATACCCATGCGCAGTTGGGGAACACTTGATCTCTGAGAAAGTGCTTCGTCGTGCAACAAAGTTGTCGCTGATCTTGGCGCAAATGCCCTATGAGTGTCGTTTGCAATGTCTTCGGCTTGTGACCGTTTCTTGGAACTGTCAGTATATCGATATGAATATAATGTGGCGAGTTCTTCATTCTTCTAATCATCCTCTTCGGATGTGTTTACAACTGCGACAGTCAGCATTCCTTCGCGGACACAGTTTGACTTTGAGCCGAAATTTAGTGAAAAAGTCCCGGTGTATACAATTTCAACGAAGAGTAGTTGGACTTTGAAACAGACTGGATGGAGAGACTGTTTGCAGCAGTGGTGCCTCAGCATTCAAGTCCGGATTACGAATAGATCATGCTATGCGCAAACAGCCGATAACTCTTTTTAAACCCCTTGCACGACATGTTAATGGATATGGTTTTGGGGGCAACGTTTCTGCACTAGATTGATCTTTTCTTTGGTCATTGATTTAAGTTATGGGATATAATGCCAATCGGAAATATTACTTTTAATTTCGAGTGGAGAAATAGTATCACTTCCAACAGTTAGGATGTATTTTTGATCATCATTCAAGAACTTTGGGCAAATATTATAACATATCTGATACTTAGTAACAATTTCAATTGAATGTGGGACAGTAGCTCCTACGCAGTTTTGCTTGTCTTGAGGATCAAGTTTGGTTTTCAGTATTAGTTTTGAAACACATCTACAAAATAAGTAATTATCTAAGAGATGCTGTAGTATATGTCTAGGATGATGCTATGATTTTTCATCAAATTTAAAGAGTTCGTCGCAGAGATAATTATTGCAAGACACTTTTAAGTTTACATGCGATCACACCTACAAGCTAGATAGCAGAGTCTTACATTTGCCTCTTTGTGCAATTTTTGTTGATTTTACGAACGCATTTGACCGGGTAAACAGAGATCTACTTTTTCGTAAGCTAAAAAGCAGATATTATAATATCTTCTTCTATTATAATATATAAGATTATAATATATAATATAAATATATAAATTTTATATTATATATTGTTATTATTAATACTTTTATTAATACTTTTACAGTTGATGAAATCGAATTCTTTTTACAACACATGCCTGATAGAAAGGCAGTGGGCAATGATGGTTTAGCTGCTGAACAAATTAAAGGTATTTGGTCAGTCTCGAATTATTTTCTTGTGACGTTATTTAATCGGGTATCTATAGAAAATTTGTTCCCGATATTGTGAAAGTAGGTGATTATAAAAATACTCTTTAAATGTGGTAATGATCCTCGAAATCTAAATAATTACAAAAGTATAACAATACTTAGTCAACCATATAAGTTATTTGCTATCATAATAAGCCGTAGACTTGCAGTATATGTATCAAACTTTCTCTCAATCGATCAACATGGTTTTCGACCAGGTTTCTCGACCACAAGTGCTGTCTCCATCTTACGATACGCTGTTCAAGAAACTCGTTCAAATCACCTTCCTTTGTACGCTGTTTTCGTAGATTTTACAAAAGCATTCGATTGCATTGACAGAGACTTGCTTCTCCGATAATTAATAACCGCACTTAGCCTAAAGAACTATACCATACATGTATCACATCAGGTTCTCTCTCCTAACATTGTCCGAGTCTTTGATGGAATATAATATTCAGATTACTGTTGAACAAGTTAAGGGCGTTCCTCAAGGTGATCATCTTTGTCCAATTTTATTCAGGTTGTTTGTATATGGTCTGCCAGCATGTATAAGTGAATCTAACTCCTTGTTTTTTAAATACAGATGATCTGGTTATATATTCGTCAAAAATTGGCGATGTGAGTTTAGCATTGGTTAGGCTCAAACTGTATTGTATGGCGAATGGTTTGCAGGTTAATCGAGCGAAAACAAACGTGCTAAAATTCCGAGGGGATGGTAGGTTATCACGAAATGATGTTTTTACTATGACGATATAAATTTGCAAATGTGTACGCAATTCTGCTATCTTGGCTTTAATCTGTCCTCTAAGTGGAATTTTACTAATCATTTTGATATAATTGCTTGTAAGGTTGCTTCTTATCTGAGTATTGTCAATCTTTTACGTTCAACAAACTATCTTACAGCCATGAAATATTTTCAAATGATGTTTCTTCCGAAGTTAATAATCGGCTATTTTGCACGATTTGTCTATTCAAAATTTTTAGCAAATTGATAGAAAAATTGAATTTCCTTAAATTCTTCTTTTGCTTGTCCCGCAAGGTTTCGTCTTTGAAATTAGCTTATCTTACTAGAGAGCAACCCTTGTCGCTTATTCTGCAAAGACGTTTCTTCTAAATAGATAAGGCGGCGTGTCGTTTGCGTGTATCGAATTGAAATTCGAAGCAACTCTTACTGGATAGTAATATCCAATTTACGCCTGCCGTTGAATTCCCGAACATTTTGAAGTTTGGTAGCCAAAAAAAGCGATCAGGTATAATTAGATTTTATCTTGATGGTTTTCATGGAAAGTTTTGTTCAAATAGGATAATGTGCCATGATTTATCATGGCACATGATTGTGAGCTATGGTTTATCTGTGGTCAGATTTCACAACGTCAAATTTCAAGCAATTAGATAAAATAAAGTGACATTTTTAAAACGGTATTTTGATGTATTTGCCAAGGTATCCTGTTCAATGTTAGCGTCTATATTAGATTAGCCAGCATTGTAGTTTCAAATAAAGGAATCACTAGCTTTGGTTGAATCTCATTCATTTACGGCTCACATGGATACATGGCGCGTTAAATTATTAGCTGTTCATACCTCTGATAGAATGTCTCCTGCGGTATTCTGCCCGAATCTTTGGCGACAAGGTTCAAAAGAAAAACGAACTTGTACAATCAGGATGTCGTTGGATGGCTTTCATCCAAAATTTTATCGGAATCGCCTTATGTACCATACACGCACGGCACTCTGCGTCTGTAGATTTAAGCAGGAACGCTGGGGTCAACTGTTGCACGCACGATACTGTTTTTACCTGAAAGAACTGTCTTTGCTGCAATTAAATGCAATTGTGAGATAACATAACTTATTGATTCACTTTTTTAATTCTTGTGTAATTTGTAAATCGATTATATTTCAATCGCTCGTAGCGGCAGCAGGATCGAATAAATACATTCTCAGATTATTATTTGATAATAATCACAATCACAAACAAACTAATTATCAATATTGATGATTTTTATTTTAGAAAGGTTCCACAAATTCCCAAAGAGCTTAGTTGGGACAAACAAAACTGCGTAGGAGTTACTGTCCCACATCTAATTAAAATTGTTACTAAGTATCAGATAGGTTATAATATTTGCCTAAAGTTCTTGAATGATGATCAAAAATACATCCTAACTGTTGGAAGTGATACTATTTCTCCACTCGGAATTAGAAGTAATATTTCCGATTGGCATTATATCCCATAACTTGAATCAATGACCAAAGAATAGATCAATTTAGCGCAGAAACGCTGCCCCCAAAACCATATCCATTAACATATCGTGCAAGGGGTTTAAAAAGAGTTATCGGCTGATTTATAACCAAAGATAGTAGAATAGCTAACATTATTGAAAGCACTTTACAATCAGTTTCAGATGTAGATCCAAACCTATTTCAATCTCAACAAGCTACAGTTACAAGATCAGAAGATCATAGGTTAGGAGATTCCGCAAAGAAAATAGGACTATTCCCCACATATGTATAATTTCCTCACCTATGCTTTTTCGACATACTTCTACTTTGAAATTCTATGCGAAAGAATCAAAGAATGTTAATCATCACTTCCAGTCATTGATTTAGGTTTGCCAACATTATGTCATACACAGTTACGAAAAAGCAGATCTCTGTTAACCCGGTCAAATGCGTTCGTAAAATCAACAAAAATTGCACAAAGAGGCAAATGTAAGACTGCTATCTAGCTTGTAGGTGTGATCGCATGTAAACTTAAAAGTGTCTTGCAATAATTATCCTTGCGACGAACTCTTTAAATTTGATGAAAAATCATAGCATCATCCTAGACATATACTACAGCATCTCTTAGATAATTACTTATTTTGTAGATGTGTTTCAAAACTAATACTGAAAACCAAACTTGATCCTCAAGACATCAAAACTGCGTAGGAGTTACTGTCCCACATTCAATTGAAATTGTTACTAAGTATCAGATATGTTATAATATTTGCCCAAAGTTCTTGAATGATGATCAAAAATACATCCTAACTGTTGGAAGTGATACTGTTTATATACATAGAATTAAAATTTATTTTAGATGGGCCCCACATCTCATAACTTGAATCCATAACACAGAAAAAATTCAATCTAATGTATAAAATATTAATATTGTATCAATATTTTAGTTTGCTAACTAAAATATTAATGCAATTTGCTTAATACATCAGTGTACATTAATATTTAATTTGTATTTATATTTTAAAACAAATTAATATTTTTGTATGTTCATGCAGGTGTAAAATAAAATGATTGCAATAATTAAAATTATCTAGACCTTCCTCGAGCCGTCTGCCAGTCCTTCTCTGCATATATCATATGGAGGTGGCGTGCACTAATGAATCAAAATGATAACGAAACTCTTTAAGTTACCGTTTTGCTGATTCTTTCGTGTCTCTCACGAAAGAATCATTACTTCCTACGTGGGAAGCACTACTTTTCATTTCTCAAAAAGCATTTTCACTAGTTTAGCCAAATGCCAATTCGCAATGAAATTACAAATATACTTTCCTTATGGAAATACGTAGTCACAAGAAAATCAAATCAGCTAACTGAGTCTACGTATTTAATATAATATTAAAATCAAAACAAATAAATGAAAATAATAATGTTAAATCAATAAATCAAAATTTAATAATTAGATAATAAACATTTATAAATAATTGTTATAAGATTTTATATTTATAAGATTTTATACAACTTATGATCTAATAATTAGCTATTTGATACTTAAGAGCTTAGCCTTAAATCTACCACTCTAGTAAATGTAAAATTCTTAAAAGTAAACCAATAAACTAATAATTCATTATATCGTAGATCAAGCCGAACTGTCGTTGACAAGCGAGATTTTTATGTAAATCACTAAAATCTTAGGTCATATTTCCAACGCAAATTTGTTTCGATAATTGAACAACTTCGATCGATGTTATTAGGTTTTTTCAACATTGATTACAACTGCTTGGTTGATCATTAAACCAATATCTTTCCATAACTTTCCATTGACATCTAAAACAAATTTTAATTTTAACATTGCAAAACAAATGATTAATTATTGACCATTTATAATTTCAAAGAGTAAACAAAGACTATATTTAAAAACAATCTGTAATCTTAAAGTTCTGGAATTGAGACGATGTAGAACATTAAAATAAATCTTCAATTGCTATATAAATTAGGAATAAATTGATACTTCAATTTGAGAAATGATAATAATATTATTACTTTCAAATATCAAAATCAAGAATGCGCGTAGTTTCATAGAAATTGTATATTTTCAAAATAGAAGACTTTATCAATTGGCGAAATCGAAAATCCGCGAATTAGTCGGTTTAGCACCATTTTGTATTGGCTAATAAGAATATTGGTCATTATTGAGTAATGTCGTCTAATTAATTAATCACGATGAGAAAAAGAATGAGTTATACATGCATATATTTCAAAACATTTTTTAATTATGTAAATATTAATATTATTGAAAATATTTAAATAATAATATTTTAATATTCTATAATAAATATTAATATGGAATCAATATTTTATAATTAGTCGCTTTAGCACAATTTTGTATTGGCTAATAAGAATATTATAAAAATATTAAATAATATTTTATTATTTAAATAATATTTTTTATTTAAATAATCAATATTTTTTAAAAAATTCAAATATTGAGAATATTTTAAATCTTAATATTGCTATAATCATAGTAACATTTATATTAATTTTATTAAATTTAATGTTGTAATAAAAATTATCCATATCGTTGAAATTCTTATCCTGTCAACATTTAATTATTACAATGCTATAAGTTCAGAATTGGCAAAGCTAGGATTTGCAATAATTCGGGCTGGCAGATATCAAATCGCGTCAATGAAAGCATTTGCTGCCAAAGGTAGTTTATTATTTATGACATTACTAATATTATATTAATATTATTCATAATGAATCAAATATGTTTACAGACATATTTAGTGTATACATAAATTTACAATTTAGAAAGTTGAGTTTTTGCTCAATAGTGAATAAAATGTGTTCAATAGATGATAATTATAAAGAAGTAAAAACAGCTTACATGAAATTGCAGAGATGTTCGGCAATCGCACATTTATCTTGTCCGCCTAGATTAGTTTACAATAAATTCTATGTTTAACAGAATTCTGCTTTAATTATAGATTACTTACTAACAACAATTGAACGTTTATTGTCAGCAGTGAAAAATCTGAAACATATTTCATGTTATTAGAATTTATATAATAATGAACGTCATATTAAGAGATGATTGTTTGTATGAGATAAATAATAAGAATAATTTGATTATCCAATTAAAAATGGTTATAATGTAATGTATTCATAACGAAAACGAATTAAATATCGTGACATCCGTTTGAGCGAAACAAGAAATATTACAAATTTCTTCTAATCTGAGAAATAATGCTAAAGTCACTAACGACCATTTATTTAAAGCAAGACTATAATTGATTTTAAAATCAATTAAATAATTTAATACATTTGAATATTTAATAATTTATTGGAAAAGTAAGCTTATCTCTCTAAGAATGCGACTGTAATTTCTAAAAGTTTTGTTATATATTTCTTTATATAGTTTCTTTATATATTAAAACTAGTTGCTTTAAATAATTAAAATATTATTACGTACTCCTTTAGAAAGGTTAGCGGAAGATTGTTGTCAACCGCTCCCAGATAAATTGTCACTGCGTGCAAATTATTAGCAACTAACGAACTAAACCGCAGAAATTATGCTTAGGGAATCAATGTGGTTTAACTTACTCTTCTGTTAATTTTGATATTAGATCATCAGTCAAATCCAAATTCCTCAAAATGTTGAATGACATATCACTAAAATTTAGTTAAATTTAAAGAACATGGCAGTTATCAATACTTGAATTTAATTATTCATTTAGTTTAAAAATGTAATTATATTAATCATTTTTAGTACAGTTTTATCGTATTCAACTCAAATTAAAGAATTTGTGATTTTAAAAAGACATTGTTTTAAGATATATATCAATAAATTAGAACAGAAGAAAAAAGAACAAATATTATTCCAAGAGTGCACAAATTGTGCACACTGGAATACAATTTGTACACTCCTGGAATAATATTTGTTCTTCTTTCTTCGGTTCAAATTCATTGTTATATATATTTTCAGGTAAATGTTGTAACCAGATTATATTTGTTTTACCAATTCTATATTGTCAATAGAATTAAAACGTTTATTATTAAATTTAAACGTCTTTTAATAATTATTAATAGACGTTTTTATAAATAGAATTATTTATTATTTGATTAAATCTTAATTGTTTTATTAAAATTAAGGAATTTAAATGTTTATTATTTAACTTAAACGTCTATTATTAAATGTATTAATAATTATTATCAAAATTATTTTTCAAATCTTGAAGTTTTGTGGACAAACATTTGAAATAGTTTTAACATCTTTCAATTATTAAAAATGTATAACGAACAACTTTTGAAAACGCATAATTAGATTTTCGTAAGGACAAACCACAAACTTACAGCCTATTCAGTTTTGCAAAGTTCAAGTCTGATGTATCCAATGACGAAATACGGTTATGCGATAAATCGCTAGTAAAAATACAAAAATAAATTAAGTTCGAAAGAAGAAGACATACAGAGTTTCCAATCGTTGAAGTTTCTTAAAATTAAGGAAATCTGTTGATTGTAATTCATTAAACGACAGGTTTCTGACAAGAAAAATAAAAAATTGATGTAAATGGAGCATGTCAAAAGTATGATAGAAGTGATACAAGTGTAGCTGATCTTAAAACACTGGCATTATAATAGAAAACGAAAAATATCTTTAATACAATTTATATTTGATGCACGTTTTATCAAACTTAACAGAATATAAGTTAATATTTAATTGCATTTCTTAATTACGTTCATGCTGAACAAATTATAATTTAAATCGACATTCAAATAACGATTAGATCACTATGAAAACAAGGTGATATCACAAATTGTCAAACACATCGATTCCCTTAAGCATTTTTAAAATGATCAGCGGTAATTTACACAGAAAAATTTCCAGTCTAAGGCTTTGCCGTCTTATCAGTTGTAAGATCTAATAGTTTAATATTAAAAAATATTAATAAACTTTGATCTAATAGTTTAATTATATTTATAATTTGTAAAATTAATGGAAATCAATCTAGCGCATTTATTTTTTGTTTCTAAAGACAAATTAAATAATTATAGCTTCAAATAAGCACGACAAATACGATTATGCATAATTCTTAAGAATGATATTTATCCAAACAAACTTTACAGTCAGACAATTAGCTAATTATATAACAAATATATAAACATTATATTATAATTATTAAAATTTTACAGTAAAATAGTTTTTTAGACAAATGGCCTAACTAATTTCAGGAAACTTATAAAATGTAACTTATAACAGGTCCAAATTTAGTCATCAATATTTAACTTACAAGTGTTTTATATATACATATTCTGTATCAGGTAGCATTATTGAGGTTATTATATTGTATGATACGTCTCTTAAATACGAACATTAAATAGCAAACATTTACGCAAAATCGGATGACCTACATATTTTCGATTATTGGACATGTTTGTAAATCTATTGAAGTTATCGCATTTCTGGAAACGTTCCTAAAAGCAATATTTAACTTGTAATAATTTGTAATAAATAAAACCTTATATCTATTTAGCATCTAGTATTTAAATAAATATTTTTATAATTTACTTAATCTAATATTTTAATTAATTTGTATACCGACCATAAAATCACAAATTATTTTTAAATAATTCATAAATTAATAAATTATTTTTTAATCTTAATATTGTACTAAGCGATGAAATGTCGATTATATCATATTATTAGCAATATATTGAATGCAATACATATCTGTATTGCCAACTTATTGAAGATAACCTACAAATACAAGCTATTAATACAAGTTCCTAACAAGAAAACATTGTTGTTTGTGTTCTTTTTATATTATAAACGTCATTTATTATGATTTACACTATAAATATATCTGTAATGCTAAATTATTAGAGCTAATCTATAAATACACGCTATTAATACAAGTTCCTAACAAGTTTGCATTGTTGTTTGTGTTCTTTTTATATTATAAACGTCATTTATTATGATTTACACTATAGATATATCTGTAATGCTAAATCATTAGAGCTAATCTATAAATACACGCTATTAATACAAGTTCCTAACAAGAAAACATTGTTGTTTGCTTTCTGTTTTGTACTATATACATCACTTCGTATTTTACACTATAAATAGTAGAGCTATTTTCGTCAAACTATTTTTATTTTCATATATTTTTATATTAGTACATATTATGCAATACATATTAAATGGTTATATTTTCATATTTGTTTATTACATGCACTTTGTGATAGTTAATTACAGAAGCTTTTCTAGATCATAATGGATTTAGGATTACAAAAACTATGTAGTTTCGCAGCTACATTTGCTTGCTTAAAACATAATGTGATATCTTGAGCTTTTATAGTATGCAACACAAACTTTCACAAATATGCACGGTGATAGATTTTAAATATAATTTTAAACAAAGTATCACTGAGATTCTAATGATCTCAATGTTGGTTTTGACATTTTACAAATTTCATTAATTTGTAAAATAGAGGACTAATTAATACAGAGGAGGACTAATTAATTTCATTAATTAGACCTGCTCTGCATCCAGTAGTGTGGGGGATCTTGCACTGATGAGTCATTGTGATGACGAAACAGCAGTCGTCATTCTTTCGCGTCTGGCTCACATGTTTTACAAGAAATTCACGCGGAATGGTCTCACTCTCCATAAATTCATTATTAAAGTTAGCCGATATTAAAAAGACCTGCGCTGGCATTTGCCAGTGCTTTTGCTAATGATCATTTTTGGTGAAGCTGTAGTACTGATTTAGCACTCTAGGTTGTTACTAGAAAATTTTCTAGTACATCATTCACATTGATTCATTCATTGATTGCCGTCTGCCAGTCCTCCTCTGCATCCAGTAGTGGGAGGGATCTGGCACTGATGAGTCATTGTGATGACGAAACAGCAGTCGTCATTCTTTCGCGTCGGGCTTACATGTATTACAAGAAATTCACGCGGAATAATATCATTTGAGTAAATTAATTCAAACGGTTTTTGAATGTAAAATTGCATTGGGTTTTATGTAATTTAAATTCAAATTTTACAAAATAATACTTACAGTAATTTAAGATTATACCGATACTGCAAAAAGCTATTCATGTCATTGAGTATATTGTTGGACAAATCGCTAATTAAATAAGAAAATTAAAAATATAAAAAAAAATATTTTAAATAAAAAACCAAATCGTAGTAATATAGCATTATTATAGCATTATCACAGGTTACGCAATTTATTACTTAGAAATGCACATTTCCAAAGTAAGTATATACTTTTGATTGTAATGTGTGTATTGTTATGTTCCTGATGATAGCAGTAGTTATCAAAAATTTGTAGCAAAAAAATGTTACACTGTCTTCTCTCGATTTGCTCAATTTTTATAACAATTTTTATAATATTAAAATAGTTTTATATAGTGCAAATTCCAACAAACATACGATTTAAAACTTTTTTTCAGAACATTAAACTCAAATTGTTACTCATATATATTTTCATGTTTACTTCAAAATGTTAGATATTTTAAATGTTAGAAATTTAACTCATAGAGACGTCATGTGGAGAAGTTTGACATTTCATCATTTCACTTAGCAGAAATCATGCACTCGATAAAATACGGTATTGTACACAAGTAGTATCTTGATATAAGTATGTATATATACTTATATCTTACTTTTATATATTATACTTATATCTAGAGTATACAATATAGATGCCTGTGGTCATATCCTCTTCCGGTGACTAGATGTGAAGCTGATAACCGGCGGAGAAGCGTGTGCTTTGTGATTTTTATTTCAGCAGTTTACTAAGAATCAAGTATTGTCGAAGTTGTGTAGTTACAGGGCCACACTGATGAGACAACTCTGTAGTGATGAGTAGACTACGGTCGAAACACTTTATTGGGGCTAGCCGTCTGTGGTAAGCGCATTCCGGGTTAAGCTTCCCGACGACGGTTATAAAAAAGAATTAGGTTTACACTTTCCTTTTCGTATTAATTAAAAAAGTATACATTAAAGATTATACAATATAGACGCATGTAGACACCTCCTCCGGTGACCAGATGTAATTCCTTTCAAAAAATCACTGAAGATTAGGTACTGTCGAAGTTCTGTATCTACAGTGCCACACTGATGAGCCCACCATGTAGTGATGAGTAGACTAAGGTCGATACGACCCATTGGGGGAGCTAGGCGTCTGTGGTAGGCGCATTTCGGGTTAAGCTTCCTAACGAAGATTATAAAAAAGCATGCAGGTTTATAACGTCCTGTTCGTGTTAATTAAAAAAGGTGTGTTGAAATTCTTTCTTATTAATATAACGCCACCAGTAGAGTTTAATTCATATAACCACTATATATGGAGTGACGAATCTTAGCATCTGCGCTAGAGCTTTTCTCGATCTTTGTAGCTAGAGAGCGTTTGCTAGTGACTAGCAACACCCTGAATACCAGCGTGTTGCTTGTTCAGCAACCTAATTAAGTTGGTGAAGGAAAGAACGATAGCACACATGCTGTCTTTGAAGTAACCCCTATTTTGCAAATCGTACCAGGTAGTTGTAACAGGTAGATGTTTGTGCCTTGCGCTTTCTTTTCAGAGGTTTACTAAGGTTTACGAAGTTGTGTAGCTACAAGGGCACACTAATGATACCATTATACAGTGATGACTAGACTAAGAAAACTTATGTGGATGTTGTTAAACATATTCATTGATGAAATCTCTTATTTCTGAATTATCGAATTCTGTTACATTTCTATGGCATTCATAATTAAAATCATATGCGCTAATTTATATAAGTAACATTTAAAAGTTTAAAAACAAGAAATCTGTTTAATATCATTTAACTCACATTTCTTTGAGTTGCGTCGAGTCGGAGAGCATACCGTTTGTAATTGAAGAAATCATACAATTATGGAGTTTTCTAAATTTCAAATTTTAGCCAAAATACATGTTTAATATAATAAAATTTAAACAGAAAATGTCGATATTACTTACAGCGTTTGCAGATATCTTAATTCAGTATATAATAATTTTGGAATCGGTATCGTTAGGATTGGTAGAAGACTATAAAAATACGCTACGTGAATATTTACTTCTATACACAATTGAGTTACAGTAAAATGGTTATAAATATATTGCTTGATATAACATTTGCTATTTAATTATAAACACTTAATAATCAAGCATATATTCATATATAATATATAATGTAGAAAATAATACGAGATTATATTAATACTGTTTTACTGGCATACATTATTTTAACTCTCATTGAATGATTATAATATTTATATTATATATCAACAGCGCATGATGTTGTATTAATAGCTATATATGTGTCATTTACATAACATTTGTTAAGTATATATAATTATAAACACTTAATAACGATATGCATGATCCACTAGTATGGAATCGTATCCCGTTTAAATTTGCTCCTCTTGCACTTTTCACGCCTTAAAACGACTCCTTTCAATCAAACTCTTCTCCTCCGGGCAACTCTGGCATGATCTTTCTTCATTTCACACATGTAGCTATAGCGTATATATACACCTTTTTATTTTATTTGCTATATATGTGTCATTTGCATAACATTTGTTAAGTATTGCTTTGTATGCAATATACATTTAATTTTTATCTACTCTATTATTCGCTATTAAATTATAAACTCTTGAAAGGATTAATAATATATTCAACGAGTTTTATATAAACAACTTTGTACTCCATATCCACGATGTTTGAAAGTTAAATAGCGAGAGTAATTTTGGTATTCAATACATTTTCTGCCAATGTCCTCATATGTGCCATTTGCATAACATTTACTAAGTATTGCTTTGCATGCAATATACATTTGCTTTTTATCTAATATATTATTCGCTATTAAATTATAGACACTTAAACGGATTATATATATTCAACGAGTTTTACGGATTTAACGAGTAAAATCCTTTAAAGGGTCTTACAAAAACAAATTTGCACTCTTATATCCACGATGTTTGAAAGTTGATTGAACTAAACCAAATGATAATTAAATATGATATGGGGCAGTAGTCCAAATACGAGATTACTAAATTGTTTCGATTTTTAAACAATTGAATAAAAACTATCGAGAAAATCACACGTCGAAATTTATATTTTTTAATACAAATTTAAATTCCTTAAAACACTAAAAATATATTTGATTTCTACATAAATAGTTTATAAATGTTAACATATACATACAAGCTTTCCAGCAAATCAAATGTTCCTTCGATTTGACGAATAGGATTTTTTCTTAATGATCTATGTACATAAAAACAAAAGGGTTAAATGATTATAGAATATTTTATGTTCGCATACAATAACGTTTTGACTTAAAAAAATTAAATTTCTAAGTCATAAATTTTAATAATATTTTGTTGATGTATAATTCTAAATTATAAGAAAAAGAAACAACCAAAATCTCATCAATTCTCAAATTCATAAATATATTTATTAATATATTCCCAATAAAAATTGGTGTCAAGAGCCTTCCAATAATAAGATATTTTATTTTATTAACATCTGACAAACATCTACAAGATTAAAATTGACGAGTAAATTTTGTTCATATTTTTTTCATGACTTTCAATAATATATATAGTTATTGCGAAAAATCGCATATATATTCAGCAGCAAATATAGATTAAAAATCAATTGTAGCCAGCTTTGGCTCTTGGACCACGGTTTCTCAATAACAATTTATAAAATGACGCATTCCTTCAGGAATCCTGTGAGAAATTCAGTGCCCTCGTAACCAACGGATACGCATTTGTGCATATAAAGAATAACTAGAAGGTCCACACACGCAACAAGCCAGTAAAAACGCATTATGCACCTGAGCTTCGTTTCGCACCATGAGGAATTGCTGGTGTCTTTATAGTTATCACAAAAGCAGTCGAAACGTACCCTAACCACTTCATCCGACTGACGATGACTGCTGAGTGGTTAGGAAGGTCTCGGAGTTATACATTAGACTGATGGAGCTGATGATCGAAGTCCAGTTATTTAGCAGCAAATATGAATTAAAAATAGTGTAGACAGTTTTGGCTCCTGGACCACTGTTTCAAGCGATTTTTCGCAATAACAATTTATAAAATGACGCATTCCTTTTGGAATCCTGTGATACATTCAGTGCCCTCGTAATCAACGGATACGCATTTGTGCCTTATATAAAGAATAACTAGAAGGTCCACACACGCAACAAGCCAGTAAAAACGCTTCTGCACCTGAGTTTCGTATAGCATCGTGATGAATTGCTGGTGTCTTTATAGTTATCACAAAAGCAGTCGAAACGTACCCTAACCACTTCATCCGACTGACGATGACTACTGGGTGGTTAGGAACGTCTCGGAGTGAACCATTAGACTGATGTAGCTGATGATCGAAGTCCAGTTATTCAGCAGCAAATATGGATTAAAAATCAATTGAGCCATATTTGGATCTTGAACCACAGTTTTAAGCGATTTTTTGCAAAAACATATATATATATATATATATATATATATATATATATATATATATATATATATATATATATATATATATATATATCACTATGTTTTCCTCATAAAGAGGCATAAACACCAGGCAGCATTCTATATATCCTCATCAGATCAAAAAATAGAACCGAATTATTCTCGCAATATCCAAAGTCGCTACGTATGCCCAGTCATCCTATGTGTGACGACAAGCTTTAACAACCGTGTACGCGTTTCGCTCTACCGGAGCTCATCAGTACCGTGACTTTAATAATCATCCATATACACCTTAACACACGCTTAAACAATAATTAAAGCTCAAAAAACATTTTAAATATTGCGAGAATAATTCGATTCTATTTATTGATCTGATGAGGATATATAGAATGCTGCCTGGTGTTTATGCCTCTTCATGAGGAAAACAGTGATTTATTTACGAGTACACCATTGTGTGTCCCAGCGTAGGTGTAACAACAAATTATATTTTATATATTTGTACACTTTAAAGTGTCCCTGTAAAACAGCATTTCTATTAAAAGGAATTTAGTGCCTGATGCATGATTAAACCGCAATACGCACTGCCATGCACAGAGCTTATGCTAAATTTCCTCTGATGATTCAGATTAAGGATAGTTATGTTTCTCGAGCTTTAGATATTGTTTAAGGGTGTGTTAAGGTGTATATGGATGATTATTAAAGTCACGGTACTGATGAGCTCCGTAAGAGCGAAACGCGTATACCGTTGTTGAAGTTTGTCGTCACACATAGGATGACTGGGCATACGTAGCGACTTTGAATATTGCGAGAATAATTCGGTTCTATTTATTGATCTGATGAGGATATATAGAATGCTGCCTGGTGTTTATGCCTCTTCATGAGGAAAACAGTGATTTATTTACGAGTACACCATTGTGTGTCCCTGGGCACCAGATAACTTCTTTATGTGGCAATCTGCGGAACAAAAATTCAGAGCGGCAGCAATCTCAAATGTCTTTTAAGTTTTAACCAATCTACAGCTTTATTCTTTCTCACATCCAGTAAAATATCTAGATTTTACCATTTGGGTGATGTGTGAATCCAGATTTGACTTAAAAAAATTCTTACTTATCCAAATGCGTTCATATTTTAAATTTTAATTTGAGCAAGATTAATAATTTCATCATTTTTAGTCAACTCAAGTAAATCAAATTAGCCTGACATTTTGCTGATATTCATCTCGAATCATTTAAATTTGTTTTCTTTGCATGTTTTTAGTTTATTTAAAAAAGCGTGTAATGATCTGAAGCTAATCAGATCATTAGCTAATTTGCTAATCTCGAATCATTTAAATTTGTTTTCCTTGTATGTTTTTAGTTTATTTAAAGAAAGCGTGTAATGATCTGACAAAGAAAACATTTACTAGAAAAACTACTAACAGCAACTTGATGTTCGGCGTCATATTTGAATTGAATGATTCTAATCTATTGTCATCCAAATTCCTAAATGTAAATGTATTGCTTTGTTAATACCTTGTTCGTAGAATGGCGATCAACTTGGTTATTTAAAGTTTAATCACATTAGAAATATACCTCAATTTAATAGAATGAAGTATATAATTTGGCCTAGCAATCAATAATTAGAACAAAATTAATATTTTTATATATTAATGAAATTATGATTTATTAATATCATGATATTGTTATATATTCTTATACATTCTTATACGTTTTAATATTATTCGTTAGCTATTACTCATAATAAGTCATAATTAGGAAAGATAAATGATAAAATTAGCAGGCACTTTTTAAGTTATCAAATTTATTCAAAGCATATTATTGAAGACTATTCTTACTAACTCATTTGTGGTTAATAATTGTTTCAAAAATATAATGTTGTAAATATGCTATAATTAACTCTGATGAACTAGATGAGCGAAATATAAAAATAAATTTATGTGAATTAAAATAAAATGTGCCAATTATTAAATAAATACAAATTTATTCAAGAAAGTTGCATATTTATTAAATTTGTGAGACACTCTAGCTCTTAATTATACATTCATCAAAATGGTGAATTCATCAACATGGTCAACAAACACCAATTACTTATCAATGACATTAACTGTTCAATGTAACTGATAAATAATGCGATCAAAACATGTTGATGGACTCAAAACACATTTATGTTAAAATATATTTATGATATTAGAAATATCGTCTTGCATTTAATAAGCCCGATAATGTGTTATGCATCACCACACTTGATTTAGTTCTCTTATTTGTATTGATCATCTAACTGCTAACGAAATAACTGCAAATTAAATAATATATTCTACTCGATTTTATATCAAAATATTTATATTGTTTGGACATTAAACAGTTTTCGTCTTCTGGAATTATCAATTTTGTTAAAATCAACAAACGCCTTAGATGTGTGATATGTCCACTAATATTACATAACCTACAAAGTTATCAGAGAGTGAAGAATTCTGTCAGTATTCCATTCCACAAGATTATTGCTGCTTAAATCCCTATTTTTAAAATATTGCAAAATAGTTATATTTGAGAAAATGCAGAAAATGTACAATGCTTGCAACTGAACACTGGAAGTCGTTTTGAAAAACAATGTCAATCTGTGTAAGTGACAATTTGAAATATGTCTAAATATCAAATAAAAAAATCCGTCAATAGACTAAATTACTATTTATTGCTCATACATGTCGACAACATTGCCTGAAAAGATGATATTGGATTCTTGTGGCAAATGATTGTTAAGTAGATTTCTGATTTATTGGAAATTAAGTGTTTAACTATTAACAATCAACTATTTTTACTTACACCTTTTGTAGTTGATCGGACGTAAAATCGAGCTCATCAATTTTGTAGATGACGGAATCGGTTACGATTCTTTTGATAAAATATAAATTTTAAAAGACCGAATATCTACATATTTATCAATGATGATTTACCATACATTTTAATATGCATCTTTTAAGGTCTGTACATATGAAAAAAATTATTAATTAATCTATTAATCCATTTGAATTTGTCAAGTTGGTATTAAATGGTGGTAATTATGATATATTAATTAAAAACTTGATTACGAAATTTGTAATGAGCTTGCAGAAAATTGCCAATCGTATAAATCATTATGTTATCTGTATCTATTACATCTCGCTAATGATATTTTTAATATAATATATTGCTAATAATATTGTAAATATCAATATTTCAATATTAGTATCTACAATATTTTATGTTTATGCCTTTTTCGTTATAATTGAAAATAATACAATTAGTCTGATCAACCTTCACTGATGAAGAATCTCACTTGAATTATGTCCTGGGTCAATGTAAATAGTGAAATTGCACCATTGAATCGTACTACTTTATGTATTCTATAATTTACAATATATTTTTATTGTGTAATTATTTAAATATTATCGTTGATTACTTTTAAGTAAACGTTTGTTTTCAGCTTTTAAAAAATTCATTTAATTGATGACAAAGAACGAATATCATTCACTCTTATAGTGGAAATATGAGATTAATCGGAAATTATGAAAGGATAAGGATTTATATAATACTAAAATTTGCTCTTAATTGTTATAAATTAACATTAATAAACATTAAACTTATTAATTTAATTAATATAATATTAATATAATTTGTTTTCCCTAGTCACTTATACATAAATTCAATGCTCACTGGATGCATAAATTGTGTAACCAACTTAAAATCGAATCCGAAGGAATCACACAGTGGAAAATGTTGGATTCAAACAGTGCAGTTCGCAAAAAATATTGTAAAATAAATAATATCGCAATTAATAACAAATAGCAATTCAACCTAAACACCAAAACAGCATATATTCCGGATGATGCAATAGAATTATTTAAATTTTTCTATTAAATAGATGTATTTACATTTTATTATTTCGACAAGTTTTATTCCAGTTTCTGATTTCTTTCGGAAAATCAATTGCTAGCATAAATTCATATCTCTATTAATAATAGTTAACAACAATGAGTGAATATTCATGTATTAATTTTAATATTTAAATATTATTACATATTATTATAAACATTTTAAACTTGAAAACATCCAATAATAAGTTTGTTTCTTCTGTATTTTAATAAATTATTTGTTAATTTTCTTTTTAAAAGCTGACAATATACCACGCGATAGAATATAGATGAAGTGTTTGCATAAATATCAGGAGTTACATCTGTATTAATTTATTTAATAATTAATAAATAAAATTCTGTTTTTTTATTTAATAACAAATATTTTTCAAAAATATATAAATGAATAAATATATTCATATGAAAGTTCACTGCCCTTAAAAACATATATGTGTGTTCATGTATTAATATATTCATGTATTAATTTTAATATTTAAATATTATTACATATTAATATAAACATTTAAAACTAGAAAACATCTAATAATATGTTTGTTTCTTCTGTATTTTAATAAATTATTTGTTAGCTATTTCTTTTTAAAAGCTGACAATACAATATACCACGCTATAGATATTCACTAATTGTTAACAACAATGAGTGAAACTAAGGGGGTCCAAAAATGCAACTCTGATTTTGAGTAATTATGTGATGTGTCATTTATGTGATGTGTCAGTAATATGTCATTTATGTGATGCTACCATATGAGCATTTGATCCAAGAGAGACTATGATCAATAATTAAACCTATGAAGTATTTATCGATCAGGATTTTGTTCGATCACAGATGTTGATTATCGCCTCTGACGAGTAATTCCCCGCATTTACTGCGTAGTAAAGAGACGAAATGTGCGCAAACTACACGGAAAGTAATGCGCCAAAGTATATTGGTCCTGTGAAGTAATAAGACAAGCCGTCGAAGAGATATGTATATTAGGGGGGTCCAAAAATGCAATAAAATATTAATATAATTGACATTTTATTTTATATTTATATAGAGGGAACGTTCTGTCTATAAACGGTTTACTACTTATCTAGTCGTTACAAAATTATAAATCGTCATTTTTTGATTATATATATTAAAATATATATATATGTGTAAAACACACATATATATGTGGATTAAAATGTGCAAATTTCAGCTTATCATCAACCGTACCCCTTGCACTAGATTTCATTTTCTAGAACTATTCTAGATGATCGACTCTTCGAATCTCAAAAGATTTATTTTGTAGTTAGTACAAAATAAAAAAAAATATTTTGTAGTCAGTTTTGTTGTTTCCCTAACTTTTGTAGATCTGTTAAAAATGTAAAAAAGAAGTTTTTAGAGATATAGCTGTATTGTGAAATTATCTATGTTAGATCGTCTCCAGATTACAAAATGCCAAAAACTAGAAACACAGATCGGAATAGTACATTTGACTTGACCATGCAGATATGAAACCGTCTATGCTTCCTACATCTGCAGATGTCTATAGGTACATTTTTGTTGTTTGAAATGTATGTATTTGTATGTTTGTGTATATTTAGATACTACCTGTTTGTTCAAAAAGAGAACCAAGCAAACAATCCATTTGGTAGCAAGTCAGACTTGGTGAAGCAAACAGCGACAAAAATTATGAAACAATGGCAGATATTCTCATTTTCTACGATTAGTCCGCGCGCTGTGGAATTAAAAGTTTTGCGTTTGCTGGATAAATGTCAAAAACTAAACAAACTACCTCATGAACGGAGGGGTGATAGTTATGATTTACAACCGATACAGCTCGAAAACCTTTTTGACATTTGCACATGCAAGTGTTACGATAAAGGATTATCGCGACGGTGTTGTGAATGTCCCATCAAGATACCTACAAAAGACATATGTCGATCAAAAAACGAGACCCGGCCAATTAGGAAGAGTAGACAAAATGAGTTGTCCATTGATTAATATGTCACAACAAACATACTTTCGAAATCAACTTCCATGCTACAGCAATCAAACGAAAACATTTATCTGCCAAATCCTACCGAAAATTGTCAGCAATATTCATCAGATACTGACATCAACTATCATGAGTCAATTGATGAACAGACAGATGAAGAATACAAATTTACAACATACACTGAGCAAAACAGGTTAGTTTTTCGTATTAATCAATGTACTCCTCTAACATCAATTTTGTTTAGGTTTGATTTAACGGAGGTCAGTCAAATGGCTGACAGATATTGTGTTAGCTCTACGGCAGCGGCTAATATTATAAACAGTGCCCTTAAGTGCATGAATTTCTGGACGACAAAAACAAATAATGGTCGGTCCAAAATTGCAAGAGCGAGAAATAAATCCGAACATAACCAATGGGTAATTGGTATCTAAGCGCTCGGATTTGATGGCCGACAGGATATAACATTGACAGACAGTGGATTTGTCAGGAAAAATCATTATGTCCTCGTTTCGGAACCCGGATCTGATTACCTGGATCATATTACAACCTATTATGGACATGCAGAAAGCATCGCTTGTGCTATTCGTGATGTGGTAGTAGAAACAGAAAGGGTTTCAACACTTCAGGTGGTTATGTGTGACGGAACGGCTGTAAACACGGGAAAACATAATGGCATTATTGCTCAATTGGAAAGGTACCTCGGAAGACCACTTCAATGGAGCATTTGCATGCTTTATTTATTGGAAATCTGCATGCGAGTGCATTTGCGATTATAGATTGAAAGGCCTTGGGTCCAAGAAGAAGAGAATGCGAAATAGGAATTCTTCTGCAAAACATCGATCCAAAAAGGGCTACAATAGTGTTTGAACCAGTAAATTGCGGACTTATTAAAGAACAATACAGTATGGAATACAACCTCACTACAGAGCAAAAGCATCTGTATCAGATATCGACAGCAATCAACAATGGAGTAGTTGATGATAAATTGACTAAGCGAAAGCCTGGTACAATACACAATGCAAGGTGGGTAACTACAACAAGCACCCTTTTGCGTGTATACGCCTCGACTTAGAAGCCTACGAGAAAGTTCATGCAAATGATAAAATTCATACAATCTGTTTATATTGCGTGTTGGTTTCGGATAAAAGCTGTCGATATAATTACAAGGTGTAGAAGCTGCAACAACGATCGTGGTGCAATGAGATTAAATACCACCCTGAATTTAAATGCTGATGGTTATTCTCAGTTGATTGACATCAACAACCAAGATGAAATATATGAGCAACCAATCACCAAAATGATGTCATCGGAAGATTTAAATAAATTTACGAATAGTACACTGCAAGTGGAAATAACTTGTCACTCACAGTCCGTGGAGCGTTACATTCAAATGGTCAAGTGTGCATCCCTTTAAAGGAAAAGATACTGCAATCGACACAACTACATAAAAATGTACTCCAAGCTAGATTAATGTAGGAAGTAAAATTAATATTTCCCGATTATGTTGTGTTTGAGCAAAACAAAGCTGTTATTAGCTTTTGTAAACAAACATTTAAAATCAAACCAAAAAATCGATTGTTCGATCATTATTTGGTATCTGAAAACAGAATTCACGTGGGGAAGTAGAGAATGTCCGTTTTTGCTCAATTTTGAATATGTTAGTCTCCTTTAGATATAAACGATTTGTCAAAATTTTATATGATAGAAAAAAGCGTTTTCGAACCCCACTAGTGAATATAGTTAACAACAATGAGTGAATATTCATGTATTAATTTTAACATTTTAATATTATTACATATTAATATAAACATTTATAACTCTAAAACATCTAATAATAAGTTTGTTTCTTTTGTATTTTAATAAATTATTGTTAGTTATTTCTTTTTAAAAGCTGACAATATACCACGCGATAGAATATAGATGAAGAGTTTGCATAAATATCAGGAGTTACATCTGTATTAATTTATTTAATAATTAATAAATAAAATTCTGTTTTTTTATTTAATAACAAATATTTTTCAAAAATATATAAATGAATAAATATATTCATATGAAAGTTCACTGCCCTTAAAAACATATATTTAAAAAAGGAATAAATATTTTAATATAAATATGTACAAATTTATACTTGGATAAGTTTATAATTACGACGAATTATGGTGTGATGTGCTAATTCGTCTTATTTTATATCATAATCGGTCGTTTATAAATTTGTGTATTTAATTACATTTGTGTTTTATTGTTGTACATTCCACGGTATTTTTGGAAAACACCGTTTGTTACTCCAGATAAGGATCTAAATAAAGTCATCGAAATTAATAAAATAACATTTAAGCTGTTACAAGTCTGTGGAGCTTTCGTACCAGTTCACATTTGATAACTCGTTAATATTTGTGACCGGGAAATAGTTAAACCTCATTTTGCTAAATAATAAAGTGTATTAGACAAATGCAGAAGATAAATGTACCATTGATCTATTCGGTATAGCATTTTTTGACAATCGTGATCTATCGAGCGTATACGGTTGTATTGCAGATCTCTAATTTGTAATTATGACTTTATTTGATTAGCATTTAGTATACATACAGATATGCAAGCATTGGTAAATTTGAGATTACTCTTGAATCGATATTCGATATCAGATTATGTGATAAGTCGCTAAAATTTATAAGACAACTAATGACATTAATAATATTAGCAAAGATGGATTTTAGTGGACCGTCTTAGTCTCTCGGATTTAAGGTAAATTATAAACATTACAAATAAAGCCAAAATATTTTATCAAAATACATCGATGAGTCAACCAACACCGATGAGTCACAAACAATCTTCTTGCCTTACATCTTAATTAACCCGAACTGCTCTTGAGTAGTTTAAGCCGCCAAATATGCGAAGATTGTTAATATTCAATACGGAATGTAACAAGAGTAGAAATGGACCGTAAATGTCAAATGTTGTATAATACTCCTTTAGAAGTAAGAGATTTACTTAATCGAATGCATTTCTGAAGTTAATGAACATCGCATACAGAGATAATCGCATATTAAATAAGTTGACTTCCTTATCGCATAGCGCTTTTATTGTGTCTATCATCGATCGCTATGGACAAAAACCGTGAGGGATAAAAGTCAATGATGAAGAATTAAACGAATGGCGAGGACGCACGTGAAAACGTAAAAGTGGTGATTCATTAGTGCAATTTCTCTTAATTTGTGAGTAATGAATCACTCTAAAATACTTGGTAGATTTAACATTTACTTTTGCTTTGTACAGCACCATCACTTGGTGCTGTACTATTAGTGATTTCAATGACATACTTCTTTAAATGATGCGATTTCAAGTAGTTGGAGTCTGATTAGCTAGTAAATACAATTAAGCAATTTGGTCCAGTATTCTGCAAGTAAATATTAAGAACCCTAATTCTTCCGATGTCAAGCTTATCAAGATCATACCCCTCATACATCATTATGATGTAGTACTTTGATAATTTCTTCTTGAACAAACATACTGTATCGAGGATCATCATATTTTACTATCACCCAAGATTTGTGTTGATGGAGCAAACGATTTATAAATATTTGTGAATGATTCATATAAAGTTCTTCAAAAATCATAAATTTTTATATACGAATTTTTAGAATATCTTTCTTATAATTTCAGAATTATATGAATTATTGTAATCGTCTACTAAGGATCATAATAAGCTAAGCATTCAACTTATTTCTACTCTTTATTTCAGTAAAGATATCATAAACAAGGATATCAAGAAAATTTAATTATTTAAAAATATAAAAATTAATAAATATATTTACAGATGTCTTAAAGTTTGAATACGGTTCTTGTAGATTGCAAACATTGATGTCAGATATGAGTGGCTCGCCACTCTAAAGAAAATAAAAGAAATAAGGTTGTAGTAAAAAATACTATAATAAAATATTAAATATTAATCAATAATGAATTAAATATATATATTTAAATAATAAATATTTAATTAATAAATATAGTTGACAGTTAATATATCATGTTTTTATATATTAAATATGGTATTAATCTTAGATAATTACGAACAATTTTCTAATTTTAGCCTATTATTTTCATCCACGTGCACTGTTTCAGATATCTTTGATTAAATATCCAAATCACTTCATAGTAATTCAAATAACAAAACAATCATCTTTGTTTGTTAATATCAATTCGTGATACAAAACGCAGCATAAATCGCATATACGATAAGTAAATTACTTCTTGTGTATAAACATTAAATTTCATGTTCAACTAAAGAACTGTATTATGTGAATGCGAATGTTAAGAGCCGTATCGATCTTGTGTTTACAAGCAGTCAAGTTGAAAGTTTGTAACTAGAACTCGCCACTAAGTACTCTCACGTTCCTGTTGATAGGGTAGAGTATTTAATCGTACCTATTAAATATTGCTAAACAGGTGTGGTTTAATCATAACTTATTGAAAATAAGAGTGTTGTTCAGGATGCGTTCTTGTAATCGAACTGTAAAAAATTATGATGTCTATTATAGTTTAATTTGTTGAGCGCTACTTAGTTCATATGGTATAAACTCCTTGAGATCATGCTTATATATCCGACAGTACTGTAATAATTAGAGTAAGATATCAATATAGGATAAAAAAGTTGGATCTCACCCACGCCGTTTAACGCTTTAAATTGAAATGTTAAATGAAGAGGTAGTTATATACCTTAATCTATGAAACTCTTTATACGCAATTTTCCTTAAGTTCTGATATTTGATCAGAATTTAAATCTTAAATTCTGGCATTTGATTTAGTTATTCATTTTGTTGAATAAGTTTATGACCAAATTTGCCATACAAACTCCACGTGTAAGAATGATATAGAATGTGTTACAAAAAAAGCATTTGTGACTGCTTAAATTATTAGTATAAAGAAGATCCGTTGAGCCCGTTACTATTTGAGTATTTTCAGGGGGATATGACTTTGACACTGTGAAATTCCTCGTCTCTAATGTCATACGCTATTTTATTTGCCGCTGTAACATTATTATTTAAAATGCATATATTGGTACTCCAGCGTGGGTCCCAGCGACATTCTAATCTATGCAGTCAACATATAAAATGTCGTGAATCAACATTCAGTCTGCCAAGTAACCAATTTTCTATAAATGCCGTTTTTCGTAAAAAATCCCGGACCATTGTGTGGCTCGCCACAGCACATCCGAACACCACCATTATATACTTTAAATGCTCTGTTAACTTTGGTCATGACTTTGGTTATGCCATCAATTTTGATAAAGAAGGCATAATCTAATTCGATGATCACGTTATTATTTTTGTATTTTCAGGGTAATATGACTTTAATACTGCAATATTCCTAGTCGCTTGTATCATACTTTATTTTATCAACTCCGCTGGAGTTTAGTTTACATTTGTTTTATTTTGGTAAGCATCTTATAGCAATAAACAGTAAATATATGATTATTTATATTAAATCAATATACTTTAAATGCTCAGTTAAAACAATACCTGTGAGGATAACGTAGTGACATAACCAGAAGAATTTCAGCTCACATATGCAATCAAGTTATAATATATAATAATATATTAATTTAATATGTTAATATATATAAAATACTTTAAATGCTTAGTTAAATTCAATCATGACTTTGTTCATACCATCAATTTTGACAAAGAAGGCATACTCTAATTCGCTTACTTTAATTAAATTTAACCAGAATGATTTAAATTTTTTACTGTTTTATTTGTCGTACTTTTTTAATATAAAAAATACATGAACCTTTAAAATACTATTTATCAATACAGATGTGATAATTTAATCAATGAATTTTGATAACAATGTATATAAAGAATATATGTGAATTTAAAAGTTTCAATTTATTTTAATATATTTTTTATAAGAATTTGTATGATAATTCAGTATTATGTTAATACATCCTTTAATATATAGTTATATATTAATTCAATATATTGATATATTGATTTAATATACTTAAAATGCTCTCTATTAGTAATTATAATTATGTAAATATTATTATATTATAAATGTATTGATGCTATATTTATATTACATTTTATTAAATTCAATAAATGTAAATTATGTGCAAAAATATTTTATCTCTATAATATTTCATCTAACTTTTATGAGAAACAAATGAATAATTTTTTAACTTGACATTTTACAAACAAAACACAGAGTCAAGAAAAATAATGAAAACTGATGTGTTCCGGAAAAGAATAAATTGCTTTTTCGTTTTTTCCAAGATAAGCAGATTTTAAAAGAAATAAATTTATTAATTATATTTAATTGAACAAAATAATGATTACTAATAAAAATGGGCAATGCGTACAGCTTTGTTATTCCACCATTGTCGCACACGGGAAGAATATTCTGATCATCGTTATCTTCATTTATAGAAATAATTAGTTCTTCAGTGATGACAGAAGACACTGTTCTAAAATAAAAAGAAAAACATGAATTAGCAAAATACTTGGAAACGGGAGTGTGTCTGTTGTTCCTCGTTGTCTCCATGGAAACTCCCCGCAGCATACGAGCTGCGGGATGAGTTAAACGCGGACAACTCTTGGTGACAGGCCCATACGACAGGCCAATCAGGTAGATACTAACAAAAGTTTATATTAATGGTAAAGTCTTTCAATTTTCGCAACGGAGCAAGCGCTTTCATCGAAGTACTTTGCGTTCACCCATGTTCTGCGCATTCATTGCAGGACTTTTCAACACTTCTCAGACACTCAGACTCTCAAACTTTACGAAGGACTACTCAATCGACGCACAAGACTTCCGGACTTAACACGGATTAGCTTCAAATGGGACGAAATAGAGGACCAAATTCTACATAGCCGACCCTGCCTCAAAGCGGGTTAAGGCTAAAGAAAGAGAAGCAAAATTCTATAAAAAATTTCTTTACATCGTTGATGAACTATTCTTCTAAAACGGGTGACAAATATATATATGTCCATGGAATAATAGTTGTTTTTGAATTAAGCTTGGTAAAGAGGTTATACAGAATATAATGTATGTTTATAGATTTTACATTTGAAGATACATTAGGTACAAACATACTCAAGTATAAATTTTCTCATTCAAAAAATAATCTTGATTAGCTGAGAGAGAAAATAAATGTTAAAAGCTGGTATTGAACAATTAGATCTTGATAAACAACTAATTGTATAAAACTAAATAATCTATTACGATTAATTATAAAATCAATTAAGTTAAATGAACAATCAATCTCAGTGAAATTTTAATTGTAAAGTAATTTTCCATCAAAAGTTGAAACCTTCCGATGTTGATGAATCATTTTGGTCGTGATAAATTAATTTTCACTCAATTAAATGCTTCGAATCGCATTTCAATAATAAAGAAAGATATTGTGAGCAAGGATTAATTTAAAATTTAAATGTTTAATTTTTAACTTTAAATTTCAATTTTAATGACAAAATAACAGGACGTTAAAATTCTTACAATTCTTTCGTGCACGCAAACATTTCAAACAGTATGAACAAATTAACTTGTCCTTCATATGCCTGGATCATGAATCTTAAAAATAATAGAAATTTAGTGAAATAATTATAGAGTGAGCTTGCATAATGATAAATATGTAGCTAAATAGCAAACATAATAAGTTCTTAATTCACTTTTTAAATAAAACATGTTTTTTATATATTTTATCGAATTACGTAAATTTAAATAGAAATTTATAATACTGAAATATAGTTTAAATATAAATTAAAAAGTCACTTATTAAAAAGGCGTTATACCATATAAAAAGATTTATTGCTTAAAAGCGCTATCTATTATATTATTTAAAAGGTTAAAAAGCTTTATGTTAAAAAACGATTTATTCATAAATTGTAAATATTATTACAAACTAATAAATCATTCCGTTTTTAAAATTAAAATAAATTTGTTTCAACATTTTTTTAATTTTTAAATATCTATAAGAATATAGAGTTAAGTAGCAAAATATGTTTTGTTTGTATTACATGTTTAAGATATCAAAATATATTCTACAAAAAGTAGGTAGATAATACTTTATTATGAAATATTATCAGCATAATTTTTCACAATAATACAACAATAACCATAAAAAATAATGATAATATAAAATAAAGATCAAATAATAATTAAATATTGAATCAAATATAACTAATCGAATTTACGAAATCCGTAGGATCAAGGCTACTTTGTAAATACCTAACTTGTAAAATTTGTTATATATAGCACGTATTATCAGCAAAAGGTTTTTTTAATGATACTAATATATCAATTATTTTGTAACACATATTAAATTTTTATCATTTTCATATAATGAATTATTTAATTTTATTAAATTGACAATATGTTTGTGAATAAACTAATAATTTATCACACATATTTTGATTTTCTTTATTGTTTGTTTGTGTAAAATTTAAAATTTAATAAAAGAGAAAAACATATTAAAAATAACAACTTTATAATTAAAAATAATATTAACAATATTAGTGGAGAAATACAGTAGTCACATGATGTGAAAATAAAGTCAGCGACTTAAATGAAATTATAAACGATACCAAAACAACAACAATTTCTTGAATGAGATGGAAAGAGTATTTCGGAAGTCTGCTGAATACAACGAATTCTTCTTTACCTCATGAAGAAACGTGTCCCAATAACCATGTCGTTCGACCGTAATCTTGCGATGATGTATCGTCGCAAATGAAGAAGATGAAAATTAGTAAAAACGTGGGCCCGGATAATATTCCGATTAAAGTGTGAAAAGCCTTAGGATTGTTTGGGTACCAACTACTAACAAAGCTCTTTCAAACAATTGACGAAATTGGAAGAATTTCGACAGCATGGCAAAAGAGTGCACTAGTGCCTATCTACAAGCAAAAAGGAGACGTCCAGCAACGTAGAACTCTCGGGAGATATAGCTAATGAGTCACACAATGAAATTGTGGGAGAGAGTTGTGGACAACAGAATCAGAGAATAAATCATGATTCAGCCAAGAACAGCGTGGATTTATACCGGGTAGAAGCACTACCGATGGAATTTTTGTATCGAGACAGCTTTACAAGAAATTCAGCAAGAAACAACGGCCACTGCATGGTGTATTTGTAAATTTGGAGAAAGCCTAAGATATAGTGCTATGTGACCTGGTTTGGATATGCCTAAGAATAAAAAACTGCCCTGAACAATACGTTCGTGCAATCAAATCAAGCGAGTAGCAAAAAAAGTCAAAAGGACGAATATAAGATGCTGTTGTTCGACCAGCCATGATTTATGCAGCTGAGATCTGGTCAACAAAAGCAGAAGACATCCACAGGTTAGCAGTGAATGAGATGAGAATGCTCAAATGGTCTGCGGGTATCACAAAGAAGGATAAAGTCCGCAACATTGATAAACGGAAGATGTTAAAAGTAGACTCAATACGAGACGTCATCGTCCGAAAAAGGCTTCGATAGTTTGGACATGTAGCAAGAAGAGAGGATGATTACTGGATAAGCAGCGCTGAAAAAGGAAAATACTCCGAGGAAAGCCAAAGAAACGCTGAAAAGATTGCGTCAAGGGGGACATTAATACCCTAAGAAAAGAGATCGATATAGGACACGAAATAGCCCAAAATCGTTCGTTATGGAAGAAGTTGCTGGTAGCAGCGACCTCTATGTGAGAAATAAGCTAGGGAAAAAACATTGCGTGTACATTAAAAATACCATTGTTCATCACGTTGTTTGTAATGAATATATAAATACAATCAATCATATTATTCTAAAAGGGTTCAATTACAAAGTTTTTGGAATCTTTTTATGTTACGTTGTGCTTATGCAATATTCTATACGAATCATAAAATTTAATATAAACGCTTACATTTCGTCGATGGAGATTATCGTGTTATCAGAATGACTGAATACTAATTCGTTTTGCGATATATCACTAAGCAGAACATATTGAATTGACATTTTGTTAGATAATTTTAAAATCGTAAAATTTTAAAACAAAAATTTTAAACAAATTTTGTAATCGTAAATAACAGAAGGCGCATATGTGAATCAATTTAAATCAATTGCCGTAAAGATACAAATATAATAATAATTAAATATTAAATTAAAAATAATATAATTAAATAATAGATGTGTTACAACTACAAAAAAAAAGTTAGCACCTGTTGTTAATTAATTTTAATTTGAAATTGATATACCTGTTCAGTCATTGTAAACATTGAAATTCTTATGAATATTTTATTCTGCACGCTACTTTAATCAAATCTGTAAAACAATATCAGTACCCTACATTTCAGTATTGGTGAGCCTAATCAGCTACTGATTCAATACTTACATTTTACGTTTCGGTCCTTTTAATGTTGGCTGATGATCACTCGACTCGTCTGCTTTTATTTGCAATTAGATTAAAGGCTTCAGTCTTATATTTTGCAAATTTAATTGAAATCATTTCTGATTACAAATAAAATAGGTGTTTCTAGGGGAAGGCAAGGGCACAAATCTTAACAGCACAAATCTTATGCTAACAAACCTGATGCGCACAAATCTTATGACCACATCTACACCGCCCGAATCTTAAGCTCAAATCTTAAGTGCACAAATCTTAAGTGGACAAATCTAAAGGGCAAACTCATAAGCGGAAAATTTTAAGGGCATATATCTTAAGCGCAAAATCTTAAATGCACAAATCCTAAGCGCAAAATTTAACACGCGCTACTCTTTAAAGCACAAATCTTCATCGGACCAATCTAAAGGTCATAAATTTTAAGCCCACAAATCTTGATCCCACATATCTGAATCACACAAATATAAAGTGCACAAATATAAAGCGCAGAAAATATTAAGCGCACAAATATAAGGCGCACAAATATTAAGCGCACAAATCTTAAGCGCACAAATCTTAAGCGCAAAAATCTTAAGCGCACAAATCTTAAGTGCACAAATCTTAAGCGCACAAATCTTAAGCGCACAAATCTTAAGCGCCCTAATCGTAAGCGAACAAATCTTAATCGCACAAATATTAAGAGCACAAATCTTAAGCGCACAAATCTTAAGCGCACAAATCTTAAGCGCACAAATCTTAAGCGCACAAATCTTAAGCGCACAAATCTTAAGCGCACAAATCTTAAGCGCACAAATCTTAAGCGCACAAATCTTAAGCGCACAAATCTTAAGCGCACAAATCTTAAGCGCACAAATCTTAAGCGCACAAATCTTAAGCGCACAAATCTTAAGCGCACAAATCTTAAGCGCACAAATCTTAAGCGCACAAATCTTAAGCGCACAAATCTTAAGCGCACAAATCTTAAGCGCACAAATCTTAAGCGCACAAATCTTAAGCGCACAAATCTTAAGCGCACAAATCTTAAGCCACAAATCTTAAGCCCACAAATCTTAAGCCCACAAATCTTAAGCCCACAAATCTTAAGCCCACAAATCTTAAGCCCACAAATCTTAAGCCCACAAATCTTAAGCCCACAAATCTTAAGCCCACAAATCTTAAGCCCACAAATCTTAAGCCCACAAATCTTAAGCCCACAAATCTTAAGCCCACAAATCTTAAGCCCACAAATCTTAAGCCCACAAATCTTAAGCCCACAAATCTTAAGCCCACAAATCTTAAGCCCACAAATCTTAAGCCCACAAATCTTAAGCCCACAAATCTTAAGCCCACAAATCTTAAGCCCACAAATCTTAAGCCCACAAATCTTAAGCGCACAAATCTTAAGCGCACAAATCTTAAGCGCACAAATCTTAAGCGCACAAATCTTAAGCGCACAAATCTTAAGCGCACAAATCTTAAGCGCACAAATCTTAAGCGCACAAATCTTAAGCGCACAAATCTTAAGCGCACAAATCTTAAGCGCACAAATCTTAAGCGCACAAATCTTAAGCGCACAAATCTTAAGCGCACAAATCTTAAGCGCACAAATCTTAAGCGCACAAATCTTAAGCACAAATCTTAAGCGCACAAATCTTAAGCCCACAAATCTTAAGCCCACAAATCTTAAGCCCACAAATCTTAAGCCCACAAATCTTAAGCCCACAAATCTTAAGCCCACAAATCTTAAGCCCACAAATCTTAAGCCCACAAATCTTAAGCCCACAAATCTTAAGCCCACAAATCTTAAGCCACAAATCTTAAGCCCACAAATCTTAAGCCCACAAATCTTAAGCCCACAAATCTTAAGCCCACAAATCTTAAGCCCACAAATCTTAAGCCCACAAATCTTAAGCCCACAAATCTTAAGCCCACAAATCTTAAGCCCACAAATCTTAAGCCCACAAATCTTAAGCCCACAAATCTTAAGCCCACAAATCTTAAGCCCACAAATCTTAAGCCCACAAATCTTAAGCCCACAAATCTTAAGCCCACAAATCTTAAGCCCACAAATCTTAAGCCCACAAATCTTAAGCCCACAAATCTTAAGCCCACAAATCTTAAGCCCACAAATCTTAAGCCCACAAATCTTAAGCCCACAAATCTTAAGCCCACAAATCTTAAGCCCACAAATCTTAAGCCCACAAATCTTAAGCCCACAAATCTTAAGCCCACAAATCTTAAGCCCACAAATCTTAAGCCCACAAATCTTAAGCCCACAAATCTTAAGCCCACAAATCTTAAGCCCACAAATCTTAAGCCCACAAATCTTAAGCCCACAAATCTTAAGCGCACAAATCTTAAGCGCACAAATCTTAAGCGCACAAATCTTAAGCGCACAAATCTTAAGCGCACAAATCTTAAGCGCACAAATCTTAAGCGCACAAATCTTAAGCGCACAAATCTTAAGCGCACAAATCTTAAGCGCACAAATCTTAAGCGCACAAATCTTAAGCGCACAAATCTTAAGCGCACAAATCTTAAGCGCACAAATCTTAAGCGCACAAATCTTAAGCGCACAAATCTTAAGCGCACAAATCTTAAGCGCACAAATCTTAAGCGCACAAATCTTAAGCGCACAAATCTTAAGCGCACAAATCTTAAGCGCACAAATCTTAAGCGCACAAATCTTAAGCGCACAAATCTTAAGCGCACAAATCTTAAGCGCACAAATCTTAAGCGCACAAATCTTAAGCGCACAAATCTTAAGCGCACAAATCTTAAGCGCACAAATCTTAAGCGCACAAATCTTAAGCGCACAAATCTTAAGCGCACAAATCTTAAGCGCACAAATCTTAAGCGCACAAATCTTAAGCGCACAAATCTTAAGCGCACAAATCTTAAGCGCACAAATCTTAAGCGCACAAATCTTAAGCGCACAAATCTTAAGCGCACAAATCTTAAGCGCACAAATCTTAAGCGCACAAATCTTAAGCGCACAAATCTTAAGCGCACAAATCTTAAGCGCAAAAATCTTAAGCGCACATATTCTCAGCGCACAATTCTTAAGCTTACAAATCTTAAGGGCACAAATCTCAAGCGCACTAATCTTAAACGCACAAATCTTTTGAGCACGAACCTTAAGCGCACTAATCTGTAGCGCACAAGTCCCTATAGTATAAATTGTAAGTGCACAAATCACAAAGGCACAAATCACAAACGTACGTGTTGGGCTAGCAGCTCTTCTGACATCCATGAGGGGAAATGTGCTTTTCCACCTTAATGCTACAATGGCGGTGGTCAGCACCCGCTCTAGTTGTGAAGATATCCTATTTTCAAAGAATACAAGTTAGGGCATTGTGTGGCACCGGCCAGACCGGCTAACTTTGCCTGCGCGTGCTTGTCCAATTTAACCAGTTCCGATATTACGGACACCGATATTATCAAACTAGTGAACGTAAGATTACATGAGTACAAGGACGAGATTCGAGTTTTAATGAATCATTTGATAGATAAATTTGAGGAGTCTCGTTCTCCTTTATCGACGATTATTACCTCTTCAAAGAGAGCCCCCGTTCTAAGAAGAGATCCGCTTCAAATCTCAGGCTGGCATCTTTGAAGTTGGCAAAGAAAGATAATATCTGTAGGGAGTTGTTGGCCTCTAAGTGAGATGAAGATAATGTAAGTGGGCAAGTGTCTTCTCCTGGCAACGCTGGGAGTTAGAAGGGCAATTTTCTCTCTTATTCATCCCATGACGTAGGCATCTCACTCCAGCTGACGTAATACAATGCAAAGTAGTCAAAAGCCTTTTTCACTGAATATCCTTCAATGGAATTCGGGAAGTGCTTCCGCCCTTAGCCTTCTATCTGGTAGAGATATAGATGTTATAGTTTTTCAGGAAACACGGTCTATCCGTCTTCCCCAGGACATGACTCTATTAATCCCCCTAGCACATTTGCACCCACTTTACGCCGTACATAACCCATCCTCAATCCTCTTCATCTCAAGCTCTTTTAACCTTAGTTAAAAGCTCTTTAAGATCGTCCCTCCGTTTAGACTATTCTTGTTTAGCCCTGTCTTGTTTAGCTATATCACTTTGGAAGAACGGGAAACGTATCAGTATAGCCAATATCTATATTATGCCAGGGGAAATTCACAAGAACCGTGAGTACATGAACCGTATTTTAGGTAGTGGCTATGACATGTTACTTGGTGACTTCAACGACAAATTAGTCGTTGGATTAATGCAGCACTCCGCAGAGCCAGAAACGACTACCAGGTAAGGTATTTATGTAATGAAATTCTTAGAATGTCTGAGCATTCTCTAATCAAATTTTTGACAAAATTCATAAAATGGTTATTAAAATGCTCACCAAAAATGTTTGACGCTGCCGGTAAAATTGATAAAATTGTTATTTAAATAAAAATAGCAATTATTAAGTCAAGTTTATAACAATTACGTTACAATCATAGAAATTAATATGATAGCGTATACAAATTAATATATGAAATGATAGAAGATACTTTAATTCTTACAAAGACGTATGTTCCTGCTTTATCGATTTATTTCGCATGTGATAACGTTTATTCTGATTTCTAAATCGCTGCAAAACAGTAGCATCAAAATTTTACGATTATTAACAAAATATTAATTTGATATCTATTTATCTCAAAATTCTATCATTCTTTTATTCTTATTTTATTATTTTGAAATACACTATGAACGTATAATGCTGATTAAACTATTTTTATATCCAATTTAAAAAATTATAACAATTAAAAATAAAAATATACTTATATGACGCGATCTGACACTTACAGGAATTTTAGTTCGTACAAATTACTAAAAACAAATGGATTGAGCTCACGAATGTGGTTGTTCGACAAATTTCTAAATGTAAGCATCATCTTTAATTTATGAAAATGAACTTAGTTGTAAAATTATAATACTATTTTATCGAAAGTACCAATCACATTTAATGTAGGTTTGTTTCTTTCAGAATTTATATAAAAATAGCTGTTACGTATATGTATTAGGTGAATATATTGCCACACATGTGTTTCATATAAAGCTATTTACTTGTTTTATTTTCCTTGAAAATAAAATAGCCAAATTGTTTTCTAAAATGAGTAAAGATACACATCATGTTAACATATTATCAAGTTAATTACATAATTTCGTCATTTTAATTATTTTTCCATTTGTTGAAGAATACATTTTTGCATAGAATAAAAATAAAAATCATTGAAAGTTATTAGACTATTGAAAGCTCTGAGTTTGATGGACGGCAACCTTAACTGATGCGCATTAACGCAGATCTAGCTAAATCTAAGCTAGATAGAATTTACGCTAGCTAGATCTAAAGTGTCTAAGCTTTCAAATGCATTCATCATTAGCTGCATAGCATTTGTATAATATTATACTCACAACGCGTTAAAAAGCGAGTTTATTAAGAGGACTGAACCAACCTTTTGATATTAATCTCATAAAAATCACGCTATTATCTATATAAATTAATTTTATTTAAATATTAACTAAATAATTTTAATCAATTTTAATATAATTATTAATTTTAATGTAATATTTTAATTTATTACATCGACTCTATATTCTACAGATTGTCGTCTATGATTCAAATGTTGGACAGACCTATGCTATTCGAAGGTTTGTCTCATAACCACGGCAGATTTAATTAAATAAATTATACTTAGCAATACTCAAAGTAGATAAGCAAATTAAAAGATTTCATTAAACGGAAAAGAATATAATCTTAATAAAATAATATTAAATCTTTAAATCGACAAATGGATTTTTAAATGTAAATTAAAGATGTAAACCAAGCATATTTTATGCTGTATTGTAACATAACGATTAATAATTATCAGTAACGCCTTTTAATTGCAAAGCAATATTGTAACGCTTTACTGTATACACCGATTCACCTGCAATGCATTGTTTATGTGTATTCGGTCTAGCAGTTGTATGAACTGGGTAGGTGAATGAACCTAAATTTAATGACACATCAGCACTTACTGTATATCTATGATGCTAGAATATCCTATTGAAAATATATTCTAAAATCATACTGTTAATTTTGCCATCACGGTTAATGAGACACCTTCTCTATCCCCAATTAACCGTGTCATTACTTTAATCATTGATTTGATTCATTAGTTGAATCTAACAAAAATTTTCGTTTACTAATTGAATTTCTTAATTTAAATTTAATAACATTTATTAAATTTATTAATATTAGTAGATATTGATATCTGATTAAGTTTGATTAAATATAATATGAATATCTTATTAGACAATAATAAAATATTAGATAAATAAGATTTTTATTGATTATAATATTATTGACACTCCAACAAATTATTTAGAAATTAAAATAAAAATGTTTATTTTGTTTGAATTTTCTATAAATTTTTAATATTTCAATATCAAAAATAAAATATAAAATAAATATAAATTTTAAAATAAAATATTTTAAAATTTTTATTGTACAAATAACAAAGAAAATAACAAGGTATCCTCGTTTTTGTACTTATAAATCAAATAATTAATTTAATCAAGTAATTCATCTAACATGGCTTGCTTAAAAGACAGTAAACAAGTTTGAAAAAATAGTCAGATTATAAATAGACTGATATGTTAGTAATAAAGATTTTTTTTAAATAAAATTGTCGTTTCTGTTTGTTTGTGATAAATATAATATCAGTTTGCCATTGTAAATTTGATTATAAAATTAAAACATTAATTTTATACTATCTTTTTTATTTTTTATTAATATCTTTTTAATGGAAATCAATCGATTGACAAAAATTCATTTTTACTCTATTAATTGATAAATTGATATAATATATTATTAATATAATAAAATATAAATAAATATTAATATTTATATATATCTCAACCTGATAAGATATGATTTATTTTCATAAAATATTTAAAGATATTAATATAATAAATAATATTTAAAAGTAATATTATATTAATATTATTAATATTATAATATTAATATAATATATATTAATTATATATTATAATATAAATTAATATATTTAATATATTTATTTGATTATTCCATGTGTGGATGATAATCCTCTTTTATCAGTTCCTTTTTTGAAATAAAGTTAAATAGTAATTATGTAATCAAAATTTTACGTGTCCACATTTGATCAAAGCATTTACAGTGTTTCCAGTTTATATACGTCTTGATCAATATTCCACATGTTAGTCAATTGGTTATGTTGAAGATACCTAAATGAAAAGCCGTCAATTTATATCGCATTTTGCATCGATATTTTATTTATAATCCAAAATTAATTACAATTTGATAATTATAAATAACTAATTTAGAAGGGATCATTAACAGTAAATTACATGGGTTGTCATTACAGTGTTTGTAGGTATAGATATCGTTTTACTACAACCATACAACAACCGAACGACCACAGAACTACAACCATACGACAACCGAACGACCACAGAACGACAACCGAACGAGGGTCTAACGATAACCCAATGACAACCGAACGACAATCGATATCTATATAAAAATATGTTGCAGAAGATATTAATAAATCTTCTCAGATTATAATATTATATTATTAATATTAAAAATAATTAAAAATTATGATTAAAATCATTAATTAATCATTATAAAATTTTGTAAATACTTCATTTTTAGAATGACTAAAAGCATATTATTCAATTTTATGTACAAAATATATTATTAATGACCCATTTTGATAGAAACCAGTTAAATTAATTAACAATTTAATTATTTAAATTAATTAATTAAACTAATTAGAAATTAGTTTAATTATGTTTATATATTGATTTATTATATTTCATATCTAAGATATCAATAATATATTTTTAAATTACTTTTGTTACAACCGAAAAAAAACAGAACGACAATAGAACGACAACCAAACGACAACCAAACGACAACCGACCGACAACAAACAACAACCGAACGACAAGTTATATTTATTGTAAATTACTGTATTCAACTACATAAAAATATGTTGAGGTGAGTATTAATAAATCTTCTCATATCATAATATTAAATTATTAATATTATAAATAATTAAAAATTATGATTAAAATCATTAATAAATTATGATATTAGTAGGCATCAAAATGATTTATTATTAAAGCGATATTTAGTAATAAATTTATATATTGCCATACTTCATGATATAAACTCTTTTACTTATTAGAATGCCTCAACTATATATTATATAGTTAATATTTTAAATATATTATTATATTAATACATGTACAAAAGTATATTTGTTTATATATTTCAATTCGAAGATTTCAATAATATACTTTTAAATTATTTTTGTAGAAATTTAAAATTTTTGCTATAATTTACAAGCTTCTACTGTCATCTTAAGTAAAATCAGTAAATTGAATTTAGAAACCACAACATATGATGTTCTAAAAATATTACCTTGGACAATTACGATGATGCATTTTTAAAAAAGGTTGAAATTTATTTAGAATTTTATCAAACGTTTCAAACGTATTTTAACGCATTTTAATAAAATTATTATAGTCTCGTTTGCATTGATGAGATTATTTATTATAAATAATTTATACATTTTCAGATAAGTTTTTTGTCTCCTACATTTAAAAAAATCTTTTTATGCTTAATACGACAAAACAATTGATTTCAAATAATTGTTAATGTAAAATAGTAATTGATAAATTTAGGTATCAGTTCTATTGTTTACTTACAATTGTTTAAGTTTATCGCAATTTAGTAGAAGCGAATCTGGAATTGTCTGAAGTTTATTGTACGATAAATCTCTTTAAATAAAAACAGAGTAAATATGGCAACCAAATGAAAATTGGATTACAATAAGACCAAATTGCAAACAAGATCAAACGCGTGCTCGTCAATTTTATCGATACGATTATTGCTCAGATACCTGTCAAAGAAAGAGAATACAAAAATCAAATTTTTATATTTAATTTATATTCTTAATAAAATCACTTTTATTATAAAATACGTAATTAAATTTATTTTACGAAACATAACTGCTGCTGACTTTATAAATTCAAGTAGTTGATTCGAAATCCGGAAAATTTATTCAAATAAATAGATCAAATATTTTTAATCATAAAGGTAATCAGAAAAATATCAAGTGAATATCTGATTACGATAAGTATCTATTAGTTTGAAGTCTATTAAAATGAATACGTAAATTAAATACTCAAAAATATTTAATAGAATGTTTCATGGCTTATGTAATTTGAAACTATTTTCGTTTATAGGTAAATGTTTTGAAATTTAAAGAATAATATATACATTAATTTACAACTGGGACACGTCTGTTCCTAGGATGCACAACTTGAAATGTTATAAATTTCACTGTGATTGAGATATCAACAATATAGCAATGTCAATATGATGATCTGAAATCCAACCAATATAACTGAGTACGACTTTATAAAAAAATCTTATTAAAACATTATTAAATTTTATTAATCATTGATTTGGTATAATAAAAACGTTATTTAAATTTGGAATTGAAAATATATCATACTTGCTACTATAACAAAGCGAAGCGTTTGATAAATAATTCTTTCAAACGTTATATATTCGAATGCAAACAGTATTATTACATTAAACAGCTATTTTTAATTGGGGAAAGTATATAGCAATGCTCTTATTCAAATAATTTGAATAATCTGCTGGCAATCATCCTGTCTTTAGCATTACTGATTTTTTCTATGGCCATTTTTGATTCCCGATTGTATCACAGAGTATTTTAATATATACTCAATGTTTAATAACTTTCGTTTCACTGCGCAATCGGTGTCTTTTAAAGCTTTTTGATCAGTTCTTCGTAGACTAACCTCACTACCTTTAAATTCATGCTCTACACCTTTCTACAGGGTAACCAGGTCATGAGCTAAGCTAGCAATGATATCCAAATTTCATCGTTCGATCTGGTATTATTTAATATGATAGTTAGCGATCTTTGTTTCTATTTACGTATTGCTTGCCACAAAAAACACACTAGTAACATGAACAATATTCTTAGGTTTCAGTCTGACGACTTGTTTAGTTTATAGGCTAAACAAGTCGTTTATAGGCTTTTTAGTTTTTAGTTTTATTTGGAATTGCAAATATATAATAATAAAGATTTTGTTAACAACTATATATAACCACTAAAAAGTTTTTAAAGGAAAAGCATGCAGAAATAGAAGACATAAAACAAAGTCAGTCATGTCGTTATGGAGTCTTTATTGTGTCACAGCCTCAGGTCCACAGGGATCTGAGACCTCCAGCCAAATATATTTTATTATATCATACTTGCTACTATAACAAAGCGTACAAAGCAGTTGATAAATAATTCTTTCTATCGTTATATATTCGAATGCAAACAGTATTATTACATTGGAATTTAGCAGTTGTATTTTATAATGGGAAAATATATAACAATGCTCTTATTCAGATCATTTGGATGATCTTTAGGCATCCCTTCTGACTCTAGCATTTCTGAATTTTTTATGTGGATATTTATGATAACCGATAGTATCACGGAGTATTTTGAAATGCACTCACTGTTTGCTAGCTACAAGAGACACACTAGTAACAAAATCAATATGTAAGGTTGCACTTTCTGACGATTTGTTTAGTTTGTAGGCCAGCCTTTCTTTTTAACTGATGTACTTATCGATGGAAGAAATACCAGCAGTTTTGAAGCGGTATCTTTCACACAATTTACCACCACAGATTTTATCGCTATTTTATCGCTAATCTTATCAAATCTTATCTAATCACTATTTACTGTTAATCTAATCAAATTGAAACTGACAAGCATTTTCTTTAGTTTTTTAGTTTATTTTAGTTTAACCAATGACTCCTCTCACCCATCACCGTGATCTTTCTGTCTGCTGCCTCAACTGAGAATGATATATCATTGAAAAATAAATATATACAATCGAACAATCATGTAAGAAAAATAATGCAAATGCAATTTTTAAAATTCAGAAAAAGTAATCATATTGTATTGATATATAACCCACAATTGAATTATCTACAAAATAATATATCACTGTCTATTGAGGCAGCAAACAGATATATCAGAGTGATGTGTGATAAGTTATTGGTGGCCTTTAAATCAACTCAAAAACAAAAGTATAACATAGAGCCGCATCCTTCGCACGCTTTACACCCACATATCTAATCGCTATTTACTGTTAATCTTATTAAATTAAATCTAACGAGCATTTTATTTAGTTTTTGAGTTGATTTCATTTAAGTTTACAGTTTAACCAATGACTTTTTATCAATCACTGCGATATCTCTGTCTGCTGCCTCATCCGACAATGATAAATCATTGAAAAATAAATTTATACAATCGAACAATATATCAGAAAAATAACACTAATGCAATGATTACAATACTCCGTGAAACATCAGATCGAACGATGAAATTTGGATATCATTGCTAGCTTAGCTCATGACCTGGTTACCCTGTAGAAAGGTGTAGATCATGAATTTAAAGGTAGTGAGGTTAGGCTACGAAGAACTGATCAAAAAGCTTTAAAAGACATCGATTGCGCAGTGAAACGAAAGTTATTAAACATTGAGTATATATTAAAATACTCCGTGATACAATCGGGAATCAAAAATGGCCATAGAAAAAATCAGTAATGCTAAAGACAGGATGATTGCCAGCAGATTATCCAAATTATCTGAATAAGAACATTGCTATATACTTTCCCCAATTAAAAATAGCTGTTAAATATAATAATACTGTTTGCATTCGAATATATAACGTTTGAAAGAATTAATTATCAAACGCTTTGTTCGCTTTGTTATAGTAGCAAGTATGATATAATAAAATATATTTGGCTGGAGGTCTCAGATCCCTGTGGACCTGAGGCTGTGACACAATAAAGACTCCATAACGACATGACTGACTTTGTTTTATGTCTTCTATTTCTGCATGTTTTTCCTTTAAAAACTTTTTAGTGGTTATATATAGTTGTTAACAAAATCTTTATTATTATATATATTCTTTGTTATAGTAGCAAGTATGATATATTTTCAATTCCAAATTTAAATAACGTTTTTATTATATCAAACCAATGATTAATAAAATTTAATAATGTTTTAATACGATTTTTTCATAAAGTCGTACTCAGATAAATTGGTATGATATATTGGTACCAATTGGTACAAATATAGCAAGTATGATATATTTGCAAGAAAAAGTTCTAAGTGTTCAAAATAATTACATATTTTAAGATATTATAATTAATGTATGATTTGTATTTTATGAGTGTGTTTGAAAAATCAAAGGATATAACAAATATAAAAACTGAAGAAATTAACGTTAGTAATTTTATTTTTCTAAATCGTGAAATGGAGGAGCTTCCTCCAATTAAAAAAACTTTTTATGCTGATGACGAGTTTGATGATACTCACTCGTGTATGCAATTGTTCATTCTATTTACCTGGCAGGTTACGGTTTCCTGTCAAAGAAAATTCAAAAGACAGATTGTCGGTTGTTACCGTAAAATGCTGTGTTATTACCGTCTTTTGGTTTCAATCGACGGATACAACGTACAGTTTGCACAAGTGGAAATGTTTTTTGTTACAAATTGTATTGATTGTTTTTACAGAAAGGCAGCAGAGGAAAATTTCAGCAGATAATTAAAGGACCGAAACACGAAAGGTAGGCGTAGGCTCACTGCTGATGAGGTCCACCTACGCTGATTGTAGTGTACAGTGCTGCATCTAGGATTAAAGAATTCACACGAGGATAATTGATGAAGCCGACCAAATGATGATACTCGCTCGTGTATGCAATTGTTCATTATATTTACCTGGCAGGTTACGGTTTCCTGTCAAGAAAATTCAAAAGACAGAATGTCGGTTGTTTCCGTCAACTGTAGTGCTATCTCCGTCTTTTGGATTCAATCGACGGATACAACGTACAGTTTGCACAAGTGGAAATGTTTTTCTCACAAACTGTATCGTTGGTTTTTACAGAAAGGCAACAGAGGAAAATTTCAGCAGATAATTAAAGGAGCGAAACACGAAAGGTAGGTATAGGCACACTGCTAAGGAGGTCCACCTACGCTGATTCTAGTGTACAGTGCTGCATCTAGGATTAAAGAATTCACACGAGGATAATTTATGAAGCCGACCAAATGATGATACTCGCTCGTGTATGCAATTGTTCATTCTATTTACCTGGCAGATTCCGGTTTCCTGTCAAAGAAAATTCAAAAGACATTGTCGGTTGTTACCGTTAACTGTTGTGCTATTTCCGTCTTTTGGTTTCAATCGACGGATACAACGTACAGTTTGCACAAGTGGAAATGCTTTCCTCACAAACTGTATCGTTTGTGTTTACAGAAAGGCAGCAGAGGAAAATTTCAGCAGATAATTAATGGACCGAAACACGAAAGGTAAGCGTAGGCTCAATACTGATGAGGTCCACCTACGCTGATTGTAGTGTACAGTGCTGCATCTAATATTAGAAATGGCAAAATGGTTTTCAGTGCTTTGGTGGTAATTTCTGGATATTCAGAAATTAAAAAAAGCTGTTTATGGAAAGTAGCGATTAAAATCTTTAAAAGCAAAAGCACATGATCGTATACAAGCTTGGTAAACAAATGCACAAGTTCTGTCTCATTCAAAATTTCCACTATTGTCTGGAACATGTCCAATATGTATTTGTTCTAGCGCCGTTTAGAAAAATCCAGGTTTGCTTTGAATGAGCTATTTTATCTGCCAACTCAAAGATTAATTATTTAACATTGAAATAATGAATTAAACTTATTGAGCGAATTTAAAAACAATAAACAAATTAGCCAATTTTACCACCCATTCCTTTAATGGGTCCCAAAAATATCTGGGAGATATTTTTGTGCTGTCTCTGCCAATATAATAACTCTGCCCAGTACATTTTTCCTGGATGAACATTTTATGTATGTAATGAAATGCGTGCTTTTATGTCCCTTTTACCAAAAATTGATCAAAAAGTGAGTTAAATGCGTGTGCTTTTTTGTGATTAACAACTGTAATAACATCATTCAATGCGCATTTAAATTCCTGTGGCATTTTTTGGTTCGAAATCATTTCAACTAAGTAATCATCCATTTGTTGCAGTGGTGTTAGTTTGAAATGATAGTGCCCATAACATATCCTCATCATCAATGTAATTTTTGAACCAAATTTACCATCGGTGCTTCAAACAACTTACAAAATCAAGCTAATATGGAACGGAACTCAGGTATTTCCAATGTAACATCGAATTTTCAAGCCAAAGAAAACAAGGTTAGTCCTATTTCGTCTAATTTTTTAATCTCAAGCACAGATGGAGAACTCCCTCCTGTGCCTAAAGTGGTGAATCTGGTAATAATCAGACTTCTTCAACCATTTGAAAGGAAGAATCTTTTCAATATTTTTCTGAGAGAGTTTACAAGCTCTTATAAGAAGAGAATTCTATTTAATTCGATAAAATATTTAGATTCCGAAATCAGGGTTTCTTTCAGCTGTCCAGATCTGGCAGCATCGTACCTAGAATTTTTCGAAACACACTTAAAAGAATTTGGGTCAACTACTTACAGGCCTATTCAGGCGACTTTGAAAATTAATAATTTTCCGCCATTCGCAACGGAGGAAGATATCATTGCTCTCACATCTGAGTTCAAAATTCATAATATTCGCCCAATCCTGGGCAAGAAAGGCCAGGCTATACCAATAGCATTCTGTTCTACCGCAGTCGATCAGGCGGAATGTCTGGCTAAAAGCAAATGTAACCCCTTTCTGGGGTACAATCTTTCTTTCAATATCGTAGATGCTGATGACTTAACATACCCCCATTGCAATGGGTGCCACCTCTGGGGGCACTGGTCCTCGAACTGTACTAGGCCCCATACGTGTGGGGTTTGCAGCTCTTCCGAAGTCCATGAGGGGAAATGTTCTCTCCCCCCTCTGTGTTCCAATTGTGGTGGTCAGCACCCGGCCTGGTCTAGAAGATGTTCTATCTTCAAAGAATACAAATTAAGGCATTGTGGGGCACCGGTCAAACCGGCCCACTTTGCCGCTGCCAGCTTATCCAATTCAAACGGTTATGGTATGTCGGACACCGACATTTTCAAAATTGTTGACGCAAGACTACAGACATATAAAGACGAGATTCGAGCCTTAATGAACCATCTGATAGCGAAATTCGAGGAGCCCCGTTCTCCTCCATCGACGATTCTTACCTCTTCAAAGAGAGCCCCCCGTTCTAAGAAGAGATCATCTTCTAAACAAAAGTTGGCTTCCTTGAAGTTGGCAAAGAAAGATGATATATGCTGGGAGTTGTTGGCCTCAGAGGGAGATGAAGATAATGCCGGTGGGCAAGTGTCTTCTCCTGGTAGGGCTGGGAGTGAGAAGGGCAACTTTCTCTCTCCTAGTTTCTGCTAGGAGGTAGGCATCCCACTCCAGCTGTCGTAACACAATGCAAAGTAGTCAAGAGCCTTTTTCACTGAATATACTTCAGTGGAATTCGGGAGGTGCTTCTGCTCTTAGCCTTCTATCTGGTAGAGATGCGGATGTTATAGTCCTTCAGGAGACGCGGTCTATCCGTATCCCCCAGGACATTACTCGATTTATCCCCAAGCATATTTACACCCACTTCACTCCGTACATAACCCCTCCTCACGCCTCTTCATCTCAAGGTCTCTTAACCCTAGTTAAATGCTCCTTAAGATCATCCCTTCTTTTAAACTATTCTTGTCCAGCCCTGTCTTGTTTAGCTGTTTCACTTTGTAAGAATGGTAAACGTATCAGCATAGCCAATATCTATATTAGGCCAGGGGAAATTCACAAGAACCGTGATCTCCTGGACCGTATCTTGGGTAGTGGCTATGACATGTTACTCGGTGACTTCAACGACAGAACTGGTCGTTGGATTAATGCAGCACTCCGCAGAGCCAGGAACGATTACCTTATTCACAAACCACCGTCCCCAACTTTTCATTGCTCAACAACTAATTCTCTCCTCGACATATTACTGCTTCATAAGATGTGGTTGTTGAAACCCATCTGCACTGAGCAGTCGCGCCAAAAACAGACCATCTCTCATGACCTAATTCGTTGGCGGATAGAGGAAGATACGTTGCTTAGAAGGAGGTTTCACTTTGATCCCATCAGAGTGGCTTTCTTTCAGGCGGCTATCCAACTCTTCCCCAGAATTGGTAATGAGAATTTGACCGAATTTAATTCCTTCCTCTCCTCGCAAGCTACCGCGTTTCTTTCGACTACCTATAAAGGTCATATTTACAATCCCACTCCAACAAAACTCAAGGTTTTGGCTAAAATGCTAGGTCTTCCCAATGTCTCTGTTTCCGCCAGGCAGGCCATCTCGAATGAATACTGGAGCACTAGATATAGGTTCCAGCTGAGCAGGGATAAGGCGAACATCGCTCACCTTAACCCTTCTCAGTCTTCCTTCTGGAAGATATTCAAGAAGGAGAAGTTTGTCTGTTGGAAGGATAGAGCTTTGGGTTGGATTGGTAGTATAGGCCTTGATAATGTTTTGAAGGAGTCACTATCCCTACATAATTATGGAGCCACTCAATCTCCCCAACCAATCCCGCCTTGGGGTGACTTCAGAAGCAGGGACTTATCTGTTACAGATATCCTGAACTCCTGGGGGCCACTTCCGGGCACCTCTAAATCCGTCGCTCCACTATCTTCTCGAGTCTGTCAGCTTTTGACAGCCGATCAAAGAAGAGAAGTGGCCGTCACAATGCTTTTAGCCTCACCATCCGATGTAGCCGGCATCAATATTAGTCGTAGAATTTTCTTACCAAAGCATAGTCCGGTTTCATGTCCCAAAGATCTGCGTCCCATTTCGATTCAAAACTCCCTCATCTCCATCTACGAAAAAGCGCTTGCGCGTAGAATCCGCGACCATTTAAGTAGGCGTAATTTGATCCCACCGAGTTTTCACGGGTTTGTCAAGGGACGCTCGGTTCATTCAGCAATAGGTGAAGTGCATCAGTTTTGTAGGGATAATAGCCATCAACTAGCTGTGGCTGTTTTCCTTGACTTTTCTGCTGCATTTGACCGCATTTCCATTCCCTTTGTTATCTCCTCTCTCAGGTCACTCGGGTTGCCTGCGAGAATTGTTAACAGGGTGGAGATATTACTGTTTACCAAGAGGTTCTACTATGAAGACGACCCTGATGCGTGTCAGTTCTACCCTATTACAGGTGTGCCCCAAGGATCCCCGCTTTCTCCTATCTTATTTCTTGCTGCCTCCATTGTACTATTCAAGAATTTTAAACGTGATCAACATCTAGTGGTATACGCTGATGATACCACGGCCCTGTTCTCTGGACGCAGGTGCAAAGATGTCGCTTCAGACATCAGCCGTTTCTTTTTAAGATTAACAGACCAGCTGACCCTATCCAATCTTATTTTAAATTCATCCAAATCGCAGGTAGTTGTCTTTCATGGCACCCCTGCGACAAAGAAAAAATTAAAGAGACTAGCACTCTCAGCTCTATCTTCTATATTGACTAATCAACCACTCCCTACCTTCACAAGTCGAGTAAAATACCTGGGGTTCACTGTTACGGTGAACTGGTCGGCGAAAGCTGACCTGGATAGACTTAAACGTATCCTGAAGAAAGCTAGGTGGGCCCTGAAACGGGCTCAGCATCTGTCGTTGAATGGGAAAACCCAAGTGCGCCTCTGGGGTACTTGGGCTATCTCGGGATTAGTCTTCTTTTCGAGAGGACGTCCTCCAGAGCAAAGACTAAGGTTTCTCAAGCTCCTCATCTCGCGATTACCGCGCATAGTCCGCCTAGATTGGATTCTTCGGGGGGTGATAGACCCCGGGTGGTTCAGTCGAAGAGCGGCGTGTTGGATTAGCTGGAGGGCTCAGATCCCGCTGGACCTGAGGCCGTGACATCATTATGAAGACTAAATGCTATTATGAGTTGTCTTATTTGAACTGCATTTTTTTTCTCTCTTTTCGTTATTTTTTAGTGGTTGTTAGTTATTTAAGAAATTCCTTATCTTATCTTATCTTATATCCTCATCAATCACGTAAATATGCAATTTCAAGCAAAAATCGCTGATAATATAAGCAAGATAAAGGCAACTTCTAATAATATAGTCAACGTAAGTGCTTTGTTACCTTCCGCTGCAAAAGAAGTAATAGGGGAACTTCCCCCTTTTCATAAACTAAAAAACCTGTTGACCATAAAGTTATCTGTACCGTTAGAGCGTCATAATCAGTCCAACATTTTCTTCGTAATTTGCAGAAAAATACACTAACAGAGTTCTGTTTAATTTTGCAAGATTCTATGAAGCAGAGATTAAAATTTCCTTCATTTCGGGCAACTTGGCGAAGGAATGTACAGCTTATTTCAAAAATGAATTGTCACACCTTGGCAAAACTACTTATCAAATCTGTTCAAGCATCCCTTACAATCTGTAACCTTCCTCCCCCACTTGGAGGAGAAGGACATAGAGTCCTTGGAAAAATTATTTAAAGTAACAAACTTTAGGTCTGTGATGGGGGATGGCCTTCCTCTCCCTATCGCTTTCGTTTCGTCCTCAATTGATTAAGCGAAGACTCTATCAAAAGCTACCTTTAATCTCTTTCTAGGGTATAACTTAAAGTCTATACACGTTAGCACCAATGACGTAACTTGTCCCCACTGCAACTTGTGTCATAAATGGGACCGCTGGTGTTCTGGTTCGACGAATTGCCAGCAAGCCAGCAGAAAATGTCCTGTCTAGCAAAGTGCTCCAATTTTGGTGGAGCGCATTCGGGCTGGTAGAGGAAATTGCTGACTTTAAACAATACCGTTCCCGACACTGCTCTTACTGTCCAAAAAAGTCGATTCTTTAAGTGTTGGGGCTATTGCAGGTAGGATGACAGACAGTGATATCATAAGACTTCTCGACATCAACAAGCAATCAACACTGAAGCAAATTGAACTTACTATTGCTAGGCAGCTGCCTGTATTGTTCAAGGCTCCGGAAATTTCAGGTCCTGCGGCAGTTGCCGACTAAAAAAGAGGCGCATCAACGCACACTGTTCCTCAGGTGAAGATCGGTAAGTTGATCAAATCAAAGACCGGTAAAATTGAGGCACTCATGGAAAATGAAGACAATGCCCGTGAGCAAGTGTCTTCCCTAGTTGGAAAAGTGGTGGAAAGGAAGACCTTTCCGTTCCTGGCTCCGTCTACGTCTTTTTCACGGAATATCCTTTAGTGAAATTCAGGAAGTGTTTCTGCCCTTAAACATCTATCCGGTAGAGATGCAGATGTTATAGTCATTCAGTTCACTGACTGTGAAGTTTAGGGTTCGGATGTTAGCTTGCGCTCAACGTGTTCGAGCCTTGATCAATTAAAGCGCAAAAACGTGCGTACGGTGCTAAGAATACCACGCGCCGCCCGCTCAACAATAGCAATGCATCTCTCTATGATATTGTCGGCAATTTTATCGAACGCAGCCACAAAAACATACATTTCCCTGCTTTCCTTTCCGAAGATGGTACTTCAGGTTCCTACATCGAAAGAGGGCAATCACGAGAACAGTTTAACAGTTTTGATCAAAGAAGCATGTGTCTTTAACGGTATCATGTCTATGTGCCCTGCGCGCCACCAATACTCTAATAGAACAAGAAAACCGAAAGTACCTAATTAAGAGTCGGAGTGGCTAAGCGAGAAAGTAACAGAGAAATTTGAAGATGGAGAAATGAGAGGTGCCATTTGACTTGTGAGCAGCGAAGAGTCTTTCGTGGAGCCCTTAGAAGAGACGAAGCAAATTTTACAGGACAAGCACCTACCTAAACCATCAAGAAGTCAAATGCGGCGAGTCTTCTGTGATAGCGGGCTGATATATGTTTTAGGATACAATACTATATCTTCTGTTGATCTGATAACAGCAGAAAACGTGCAGAATAGCATAAACTCTACACGCGAATGCAACCGCGATTTTACCGTAACAGACGAGTCAATTATTTATGCTATCAGATATTTCCCAAGTACATCTATGGGCGGACTAGATGGGCTAATATCCCTACATCTCAAAAAACGAACAGGCCTGTTGCATGAAATTGCCGATGGCAAACTATTGCATTCGATCTGTTCATTCACCCAACTCCTACTATTCGGGAAATTTCCTGAACAATCAGGTATATTATTTGAGCCATCTAGTCGCTCTACGAAAGAAAGCAGGCGACATTCAGCCCATAGCTGTCGGATGCTCACTTCATCGACTCGCTGCTCGTCACGCAGCGATTAGTTTGAAGTCTATTAGTTTGAAGTCTATTAAAGTGAATACGTAAATTAAATACTCAAAAATATTTCATAGAATGTTTCATGGCTTATGTAATTTGAAACTATTTTCGTTTATAGGTAAATGTTTTGAAATTTAAAGAATTTACAACTGGAACACATCTGTTCCTATGATGCACAACTTGAAATATTATAAATTTCACTGTGATTGAGATATCAACAATATAGCAATGCCAATATGATGATCTGAAATCCAACCAATATAACTGAGTACGACTTTATGAAAAAATCGTATTAAAACATTATTAAATTTTATTAATCATTGGTTTGATATAATAAAAACGTTATTTAAATTTGGAATTGAAAATATATCATACTTGCTACTATAACAAAGCGAAGCGTTTGATAAATAATTCTTTCATAGGTTATATATTCGAATGCAAACAGTATTATTACATTAAACAGCTATTTTTAATTGGGGAAAGTATATAGCAATGCTCTTATATAGATAATTTGAATAATCTGCTGGCAATCATCCTGTCTTTAGCATTACTGATTTTTTCTATGGCCATTTTTGATTCCCGATTGTATCACGGAGTATTTTAATATATACTCAATGTTTAATAACTTTTGTTTCACTACGCAATCGGTGTCTTTTAAAGCTTTTTGATCAGTTCTTCGTAGACTAACCTCACTAACTTTAAATTCATGCTCTACACCTTTCTACAGGGTAACCAGGTCATGAGCTAAGCTAGCAATGATATCCAAATTTCATCGTTCGATCTGGTATTATTTAATATGATAGTTAGCGATCTTTGTTTCTATTTACGTATTGCTTGCCACAAAAAACACACTAGTAACATGAACAATATTCTTAGGTTTCAGTCTGACGACTTGTTTAGTTTATAGGCCAGCATTTTCTTTGAACTGATTCATAGCTGGAAGAAACAACCAGCAGTTTTGCAGCAATATCTTTCATATAATTTACACCTACATAACTTTATCGCTATTAGTCAAATTGAATCTGCTAAGCATTCTCTTTAGTTTTTGAGTTGTTTTCATTGTAATCAATGACTTTTTACCCATCACTGATCTATCAAATGATTTTATTCATCCTACCGTTATTGTAGCCAAATTATTTGTATCTAAAGATCTTAGAAACGTTTTATCAAATAATTTTATTTTTACGAAAAAATAAAAATAAAACTATATCTGATTTTATTTCTTAAATTTGAAATTTTAAAATATTTATTAAGCAATATTTCAAATACCAATGTTAAACGAAAAATTCGAGCGTCGATTCTTCGGTTGATTCTTTGAAGCATGGCGCATTGCCCCGTTGTATGGCAGTGCTAAGGCGCTGCATAAGCCATGTGCGGGCATGTTTTCCCCCGTATTTAGAGATTTAGTCTGATTGCAGGATGTCCGGTTTGCTATGCCAATAAGTCTTTTAGATAAGCAGGACTAAGGCTGTTGGGTCCGCCAGCCGATGACGGGGGAAAAGAGCGTAGTGACCAGAGAAGCGACTCGGCGGTGACAATCGGGCTTATCGCATCGGCGGGTAGTTGTATAGCTGATTGAGTATTGGCGGTCACCCTGTCGTGGTGTTTTGCAAGCAAAGCGGAAAACATTGAGTCTTCAGTCGCCATCAAGACTAAGTCACTGCATAACGTAGGACTGATCTTCGAATAGCCCCATCCTCAACGTTTCCTGAGACTTTTCGTCTCAGATGTTCTCCGCTTTATTCTGGGCTCGAGCAGTGGCAAATTTGTCTGTCTTGAGGGATGTTAATAGATCCAACGTAACTGTTACTGGCTTCCTTAATCAGTGAAATGGGTGAGCGAACTTCAGCTGAATCAGTACCTTCCGGGGGACGTGAAGAGCGACTTTTAGGAGACATATCATGCTCCACCATGCGGTTTCGTCGGAAGGATTCGAGACAACAGCATAAACAAGATTTGCCATATTTGAAGGGACGCATGCTCTAGCTCCACATGATGTCAGACGAAATATCAGTACGTTCTTGGTAAGCAAGGCCGAGCGTTCTATTAGTTTGTGTTCTCGTACACGGAAATTCTCAGATAACAGCTCAGTGCAAAAAGGGAGCTCGGTGCTTTCGCCGGTTGCCACGGCCGGCTCACGAGTAGATATGGGCGTGTCATTGTTGTATGAATATATAGCAGGCGGAAGTCCAGAACCGCGACATCTTGGCGTTGGACCATGTTTTCGTACCACTCTAGATGGGTTAGCAGCGAAGTTATACAGTGCTCAGTTTTACAGTGCTCAGTCAAGTTAGAAGTCAAGGTAGAAGTTATACAGTGTTCAGTCAAGATACAGTGCTCAGCTATAAAAACTGAGCAATGCACCGCCATTAGCTTAATGTGTGTATTCGACTCGATTCTATTGTTGACGGTCTTATTCGGTTCTGCTAAGTCTTGTACACTGGAGGATTTGTGCACATTCAAACGGCGGTTCGATAGCAGCTTTAATTTCGGAGTCGGTTCGGCTGTTTAATGAAGAGTCGATGCGGTCGTTTAGTTTGATATTCAATCCGCATTGAGAATTGATAATTTGAGAACATGTGTCGATCGCAAGTTATTTCTCTGGAGATGCATCTGGGTATCCATTGTCGATAACGGTAAACATACAACTGTCTATGTTGTTTACCTCACCCTCCGGCATTACGTCGGCGAGTGTTTGCGAGCCGACGATCTGAATGGCCCGTGACGATTGTAATTAACTTGAACACTTATTAAGGCCCGCGACGATTGTGTGTTTAAGCTGACGAAATTCGTTTATGCGATTGTCTTTAAATTTTATGTTATTAAATTGTGTGTTTAAGCTGTTAAAATTTTATTATCAAAACTATATTTGAAACTAAAAATTTTAAAACGATTAAATCAATATTTTACAATAAAATTCGATTATTTTATATTTTGATTAATAAAAGTTTAATTAAAAAGAAATTTGTAGAAAATATACATTAGAATACTCATAAAAATATTAAGAATCTAATAATTTAAAATATATTTTATGAATTAGTATATTTTATAAAAAATATTTGGTAAACGGCTTTCATTTAAAAAAGTTTCTTTTAAAGATAAATGTTTTTAAATTTTACGAATAATAAATAAATCTGAACTTACAAATGGTAAACATCGGTGTTTTCGAATGCACCGCGCGAAATATTACCAATTTTATTGTGATCGAGATATCTACAACATAGCAATACAAAATTAACAATGATATTGAAATCCAACCAATTTAACGAAATACAACTTTACAATAAAATCTTTCTAAAATATAGCTAATACATATGATTGCTGAGAAAGAAACACTTTATGTAGATATTGCATGGAAATCACATCAATTATGAAGCCATTAAATATCGATGTAATGTAAAAAAATAAAATTATTAAATGCTGAAATGCACTCCAGATATAAAGATTGCATCAGCAAAAATATACAAATCGTAATTATTTGAATAAAATGATAAGTTACAAAGCCGCTCTTAAATCAATAATGTATAAAGTAACATATTTAAGCATTTGCCATATAAACCAGGACACATAAATCTTATCCATATATTAAATTAATATATCCTATTGATAATCCCGTATATGTGGAAATAATATATCCAATTCATATGAATAATTTAAAGCTAGATGCACAGGTGAGTGAAGTTGAAATTGTAGTTTAATATGTATTTACTAAAGTTGTTACAATGAACTAAATCTATATCTAACACGTTCCATGATTCAAGCATTTGTTTTTAAAGGATTATGACTTTAAAATTATCTTATTCTACTGCAAAATATAAAACGTTTATGTAACATTCTAAAACGAATATGGCGAAATTATTTTTATTTACAATAATATATATAATTTAATAAATATTTATTATATAATAATATAATAATATTCTATAATTATATACTTTAATATAATACATTAATATATTAATACAAATTTAATATATTAATATATAACGTGCTTATTTCGTGATTTAGAACTTAATGTTTTCGTTATTTAAAACTTATAATTTAATGTAATATTTAATAATATTTAATAATATAAATAATATTTAATTAATATTATTTAATATAAAAATTTATATATATATATATATATTATTCAATATATTAATATAAATTTAATATATTATTTAGTCCCAATTTGATAATTTAGAACTTATCATGTAAGGAGAAAGCAAAAACGGCAATTAAATTGCACTTACAAATTTAAAGTTGTCTTTCCAGAAAACACACAGCCAATATCCGAAATTAATTGATGGCTTAGGTTGCTAAATAGTTTTACCAGTTTACAAAATCTTCAACATAAATATGTGTTTGTTTCTTACAAGCACGTTCTCGTATCAGATACAAACACTTTCTTTACATCGCACTTCCTGTAAAAACAATAATGTATTTTTAAGCACCAAATGAAAATTACCAATCAGTCAGGATATATTGATTATCGGATGTTGAAATATCCATTATCGTATGTTCTAAGATGGGTGAATGAGCGCATCCGTAGGCATACGCACTCAGTAATGCTATTACTGTAGTTTTTAACATCCAGGTCATGTAATATCAAGAGTAAATACGAGAAAAAAGTTTGTATGTTGAATTTTTTGTAAAGGATTTGTACTTTTATAGTATTTTGTTTCAATGAGCAAGCATTAAACACGAGTTTTTAGTAGTGAATCTTTTAAATGTTTTTAAAATTACAAATTTTTCTGTAACCTTTGTTGTCTCAATGCCAGTGTGTATAGCTGAAAAGTAAAGGTTAGATGAATAAGAACAGCACAATATACCCTCTTTTGAGAACTCGAAAATAATTGAAAATGTAAAAATGGAATAGTGTAGCATGTTCTTGATAAATTCAAATCTTTTTAGACTTTTACCGCATGATCTAATGTATTTCGTACAAATTGTTTCATTCTAAAGTAAATCTTAGTCAACTTGTAGATTCCTTTGCATTAGTTTTGACAGCAAATAGGATGAAACAAAACAAGATGTAATTTTTTAAATCATGAATTTAACTTTTCTGTAAGTTAAATAACGAAGTACGCATTGCTTCGAGAAAAGTCATCAAAAGAATTGATTCGAAACATCATGTTGTTTAAAAATTAAAATATATTTGCACATATAAAATATCGTCGATAAATAAATGTTTTAAATATGAACTACATGATCATTAAGTTATGTAATGTCAATAGTGGATTCAATACGAATTTTGCAATTTGTTTCCAATAATCTTAATAGATTGAGGGATAATATCTCATCAGCCAAAATAAACTTAACAACTTGTGGATGAACCCATTAGAGTCTGAAACACATCTGATGATGCAAACGCTGCGCAATATGGACGATAGTGTCGACATAATAGTTCAAAATACCTTTGTATTTGTCCCTTTGTTGTTTTCTATGAAAAAATCCGAGATTACTGAAGTACGTAAAAAAGGCGATATTGGACATTCGTTCTAACTAACAGATGTTGAGCCCATTATAAATCCAAAATTGATCGCTTCAAAGCATTATGGAATGTATTTATGTCATATCTATCAGTCCATTTCACACATATGGGTGAATCCAAATATTTTACTTGATATGTAAAAGATGGGAGTGATTGATTTATCATGATGGTGAAAAGTTATGGAATTTTGCCAGTCTCTTTAAATATTTCATAGTAGCAGGAGTGCCATTAAAGTCAGTCACTAGCGTTGCGCAGAAGAAATATATTGGAAGGCATTAATGACTTTTGATACAAAAGCCAAATGATACCACAGAGCTTTGATATCGTTAGCGTATACAACTAAAAATTGATGGCGCAATAGTGGTTTAAAAACAAAAATTGAGGGATCATATTCATGATCCCTCAATCATATCCATGATTAATGGAAATGATTGATCATCAAACGCATTAAAGTATTAAAATATTATATATAAATATTAAATACTTATACTTCAATTTAAGTATTTGTTTATTTAAAGTTTATTAATATAAGATACAACGCACAAAACAGAATATTCAAATAAATAGGAAAGAAGACAGAAATTTTTGAATCGATCCAGAGCAGAAATTTTTGACAAAATTAATAGCGAAATTTAAAAATATTTTTTTATTTCGAAAATTTATCAAATATTCAATAATCAAAATCGTTTCTAAACTTATGGCCTAATATGGCATAGCCACCAATGTATATACGATATGACGTAATGTTGAAACATTTATCCAAATGTCATTTTTTAATGTCATCTCTAATAAAAAAATCCTAATGTAGTCATCAAAGGACTTTTTAAGTTAAAAACTTAAATGTGGTTTTATGGTGAAAATATTATATAAACGACGAATACATAGTGATAAATATGAGTTGTGTACATATGAATGTCTGAAAAAGCTAAGATCAATGACTGATCTTATTGACGAATACTGTATCAAAGGTGCACTAGATGTAGTAACGAGAAAAAAGATTACACACAAAACATGCAGGTATATTTTATTTGCTAAACACATCAAAATGATACGCCATTAAAAGATAAACAGCTTATTTGTAATTGCAACAATCTTACAGAAAACCGTATAAGCTAAAAAGGATCTGACCTTGGATCGTTAGAGCAATTAAAGAAAAGAAAACGGACAAAAACCTTCATCAAACATCAGATATTTATGTAAGCTGATCATATACTGAGATCGATAAAACGAAAACAAGTTGAACAAGTGCGAGTATAAAATAGTATAGTGCAAGCACTTCCACTGTACCGAATGGTTGTATAAATTTAAAACTAACCAAATTTTATTTAAGTAATTTAGAACAAATGATACATTACAAAAATTGTAATGTATAGTAAATTATGAAAATTACAAATTTTGATTTTTGAAAGAAAAAATAAATAGACCAAATTAAAAGATTGTTCCTTAGAAAACCGTTCTAAACAACAACTAAGGATGTTGGGTAGCATTAACAAATAAATAATAACATACGTTATTATTATAGAAATCAAGAAAAATGCAATTAAAACATCAGTGCATAATTTTAATATAAAATTTCAATTTATATTTTACACCAAATTAAAATTTTCGTAGTTTAATAGATTTTATCGCAAGCTAAACAATTAAGTGATAATATAATAGTTATTATTATATTATTAGTTATTATAATAACTAATCGATCAAAAATTAAATTTAAAAAAGCTATTCAAATCATCCTTACCGATAAAAAAATAATTTGATAATATATTTATATTCATGTCGCTCAAAATATGAGTGCATATTAAGATTTGACATCACTTTATATTTCATAGCAAGCATCATTTTCGTTGTTCAATGTATTTCTCAAAGGCTAAAGTTAAAACTGTAAAATGATACTATAAAATAATTACAACTTATAATCAAAAAAGTGTATTTAATTATAAAAATGCAGTTTCTAAAAACATCAGTTTTTGAAACAAATATTAATATAAAATTAATATTAATATATCAAATATTTTAATATTTTTTCGATATATATTTTATACAAATTTACATTTTCGTTATTTAATACATTTACTTGCAAACCTAACTGTAAAATGATCGCTATAATAACTAATCGATCAAAAATTAAATTTAAAAAAGCTATTCAAATCATCCTCATGAATAAAAAAATAATTTTATAATATATTTGCATTCATGCTGCTCAAAATATGAGTGCATATTAAGATTTGACATCACTTTATATTTCATAGCAAGTATCATTTTCGTTGTTCAATATATTTCTCAAATGCTAAAGTTAAAACTGTAAAATGATACTATAAAATAATGATACGAAATATAAAATGATACTTATCCATCGGCATTATCACCTATGCTGAAATTTTATAATTATAATCATAATTCTTTGTGCAAATAAGGAAAATATTTGGGTTAAGATGCCGATGGAACAGTACAGTTTATAAATCAATCAGCAAATGTACATATCGCTTATGTTCAACCAAAGACAATCATTTGGCAATATGCGAAGTGTTTTCAGATGACAGCGATCAGATCATCAGAGGCGACAGCCGGAAATGTGTGTAACTATGGCAGGCTGATTCCGCAACTCGATTACACTCACTAACTACTCACTCCGCCGATATTCTATGTTTTATAATTATTTATATTTAACTTCAATATATATTTTGTAGCAAAAATAAAATTCGTTGTTTAATGTATTTTCTGGCAGTCTCAACTGTAAAATGATTGCTATAATTATAAATTGTATATCGACAGACACTTTTCATTATCAATAAAAAGTTAATTAAAAATAAATGCATGTTTCTCTAAACATCAGTTCATATTAATATTTAATTTGAATTTATATTTTATTTCGAAAAAACATTTCCTTTGTTTATTAGATTTTTTACAGCCTCGACTGTAAAATGATTGCTATAATTATAACATATTTGTAATGAAGAACTTAATCGGTTCAATTGCTTTATAACAGAAAACTCAACACAAGCGTGGGACTAATATCCGCGTTCTCGAAGCAAGATCTTGTATATACAATTTTTCTACGTCTGGTAGCATTCTCAATTATTTAGAAACTTCATGTGGCAATCAAGCTACAAAAGCGAGCTTAATAAATACTTCACTTTAATGTTTGCTAATCGGGACAACTTTCATAATTCGGATAGATAATTATCGATTGGTTGGCAATACCATCTCATTTATAAAAGTCGTTTATACGCCGAGAAGGCATCTATTCGGAAGTTACGTCGAAGACTATATTTGATATCATAAGTATCCATTTTTGATTCATCCTCCAACTTCATATATGTTGATAAGGCACTGCCTTCAAGCAGCATTTGAAGTGTAGAAGTGCCTTGTTCAGCCAATCCTTGTAATCCAATGACCAAATCAAATTTTGTCAGCTAGGCGTCCACATCATTATGTCTATCGAACATAGAAACGACATTAGTAAGTTTGAAAATCTTAATTTCTCACTTGTTCATTAACAACATTGCCCGCTTAGCTTTTAATGAAAAACTAAATCGGTTTAATGGGGTTTTTTAACAGAAAACTCAACACAAGTATAAATTACAAAAAAATGTTCGGTTTTTATATCTCTTGCTTTTCCATTATAAATTCTTTTGAACTACCATTGTTTCTCTGAATTAAAGGTGAACAACGGCAAATAAGAATTGTCATTTTTCTTGCTAATGGCGTTGCGTCTTAACTCAAAATATTGCGCATGCATTGAACAGAGCAGAAAGAAAAACAAACATCAAACGCAGCGAAGAACAAACCACTTTACATCTCCACCTGATTTTAGATCACATGCAAATGTCGACAACGATTATTCGATGTAATCGTCAAGATGACGTGAATCTGATATTGATGTCATTGACATCTGACATTGATGTCGTTGACATCTGACATTGATGTCGTTGACATCTGACATTGATGTCGTTGACATCTGACATTGATGTCGTTGACATCTGACATTGATGTCGTTGACATCTGACATTGTAGGCGTAGATAGCATTACTAGAACTTGCATCAGATTCAGCGATACCTTTTGGAGCGAGATTATACCAGAAAACTGCTTCGATTTAGTCAAACTTACATCGACTACATGTACGTTTAATCGTTCTGTGATTGATCTCCACAAGTCCATTGTCATTGAGACGAAACGGTGCACGAAATATTATAACATAAGATAAGGGATTTGTTAAATAATTAAATATTATGTTAACTTTTATTTTCTACACATCGCTGATCCGTCTCGATCGGAATGTCTAGGAATTATCCAGCAAAATTTATACAGACATCACTGAATGAATACTTGAAAAAATTGTGACGAAACAGGAAAGCATTTTCGTTGTTTAATTTCTTCCAGATTGCAAAATAATTATGCGTATTTTTTACAAATTAACATTTTCGTTAGTTAACATATTTCCTTGCAGATTCAATTATAAAATGATTGCAATTATAAAACATTATTAATCTAAATTATAACCTTATCGATTAAAAATTAGCTAAAATAAATGTTAAAGCAATTTTCTAAACACATCAGTGCACATTAATAATAAGGATTTTGTTTACAACTATACAACCACTAAAAAGTTTTAAAAAGAAAAACATACAGAAATAGAAATCAAAGAAAAACAAAGTCAGTCCGGTGGTTAATGGAGTCTTCATTGTGTTACAGCATCAAGTTCACAGGGATCTGAGCACTACATACAATCCAACACCACAATCTCCGACAACCACACTAACTCCCCCGAAGAATCCAATCAAGGCTGACTATGCTCGGTAATCGCGAGATGAGCAGCTTGAGAAACCTTAGTCTTTGTTAGGAGGGACGTCCACTTGAAAATAAGACTAATCACGAGATAGCCCAAGTACCACAGAAGCGCACCTAGGTTTTCCCATTTAATGACAGATGCTAGGCCAGTTTCAGGGCCCGCCGAGCTTTCTTTAGGATACGTTTGAGTCTATCCAGGTCAGCTTTCGCTAACTAGTTCACGGTAATGGGAAACCTCAGGTATTTTACTCAAGTTGTGAAGGTAGGGAGTGGTTGATGCTGCAAATTGGAGGAGAGTGCAGAGAGTGATAATCTCTTAAGTTTTTGCTTTGTTGCGGGGCTGCCATGAAAGACAACCACCTGCTATTGAGAGAAGTTGAGAACAAGATTAGATATGGGTAGATGGTCTTTTAATCTTAAATAGAAACGTCTGATGTCAGAGACTACAATTTTGCACTTGCGTCCAGAGAACAGGGCTGTGGTATCATAAGCGTATACCACAAGATGTTGATCGCGTATAATGGAGGCAGCAAGATACGAGATTGAAGAAAGTGAGGATCCTTGAGGAACACCTGTAATATGGTAAAATTTAACTGGGTTAAACCTATCTACCACAAACGATAACTTTTGTTAACTTTTAACTAAAGTTGACGTCCTCGTTATATTTCACTATTAAACCCAGTTGTGAAATTTAGCGCCAAAGAGCTTGGCCAAAATGAAATAGGCAGTCTGAAATTGGAGTTTGAAGTTAGGATCTTTGAATGACATTGAAAGAAGCTGTCTCAAAATTAATCAAGATATTTTTCTGGGCTATGAATTATATTATATCTACTCAAGCTAGATATAATAGCATTAAACATATTCATATATGTAGTGGTTGTTTTGCTTTCTAAGAAACATTAAAACATAGGAAAGGTATGTCCATCAATCGCTCCATATATGATGTACAGCTGAAAGAAGTTACGATACGCACATTTAAAAGTACCATGCATTGTCAATGTTAGATTTTAAAGTTTACAAAATCTTGTGATAAATGATATATCTCCTAGAATAATCATTTTTTGTAGTTGAAAAGTCACTATAAAGAAGCATGTTTGTATCATTAGGCAAATCAAAATCAGTCATATTCAATGAAATTGCATTAAGCACCGTTGAAGCTCTTGTCTGAGCAATGTATTTATAAATGACACTTCATTGAATCAAAAGGAAAACGGCAAATAATTCGCGTTTCATCACGATAATAGTCGTTCAATTCCCTCCTTGCTTCATTATATGAATCAGTGGAACTTATGAAACGCCTGTGCCATATCTTCATTTTAATTATCGACTTCAATTGCAATTTATAGATGATTTCATAATAATCAGCATGATTATGCAATCAAATATATAATTAATTGGTCATTCCCAACCTTTATATTCATTCCACAACCTTTGTGTGAACATGTGTAGTAAATATTTCCTCTACCTAGATTTTATTCATATGGAATATATAACCATTTACTATGGGCATATAACTTCCTTTCATTCCTTGAACCCAAAAAATTTCTGTCATTATTAAGGGGTAAAATTTTTTATTTTTATTTCGGTCTACCTGGAATTCGGTCTACTAAGACGCCACGATTATAAACTACTCCCATTGGAATCCTATCATATGTTATAAAATATTATTCACGATGGCAAACATATTGGAGAGACTACGCTGGCATTATCTAGTGCTATTTGCTGATGATCCTTTTTAGTGAAACATTTCGAGCCAATTAGGCTTGCAATACGCTTGGTAAACATTGTTCTAGCTCTAAAAATGTTTCGACTTGCCTCGTGACGTATGCCGGTCCTCATCTTCATCCAACAGTCGGAGATACCGTTTACTGATGAGTCAACACGATGGCGAAAATATACTTGGTAACGTTTTCGTGGTTGCCACTATAGATCATTACTTTGAACGTGGGAACCACTACTTCCCACGGAATCCAAGAATTTTACTCTGACTATTAATATGCAGTTATTAACATGCAGAATTCATAGCGTCGTTATTAGGAGTTAATCAACTGTACTGTATTATCACCTTCACAAAAATGTGTACAAAAATGGTAAGTATAATTTTCTCGGTCGGAGGATTAAATGAATCAACAAATACGCAGTTTTATGGCAATTTAACATATGGAACAGAGGTAAGTGGAGTTTTCTCTTTTATTTTCGATTCCAGTATGTATGGGGAACTTCCCCGGTACCAAAGTTAACGAACTTGGTTTGCATCAAACTTTTGGTACTAATAGAGAGAGACAAAACTTATTTAACGTCTTTCTCAGAAGCTTTGCGGACTAATAAAAAAGAATACTGTTTTATTCTATCAGATATTATGAAACTGAGATAAAAATTTTGTATAGCACCTAGGAACTAGCAATTACATATACTTATTTTTTAAAACTAGATATTCTGATCTCGGCATATTGTCATTTAAACCGATTCAAGCGACACTTTAAGGGACTAATATTCCTACATTTCTCTAAGAGCCTGATAATTTGGCACTGGAGAAAGAATTCCACGTATCTAACGCTAGATTTATTAATGGAAATAATGGCTTTCTGATTCCTGTGGCGTTCTACCATGGGCCAATTGACGAGGCGTTGCTGCTGGCGAATTCAGCATACAACCCCTATATGGAACACAATCTTTGATTTATACTTATTGAATCTGACTCGATAACGTACCCCCACTGTAACAACTGTTATCGATGGGGGCATTGGTCGGCTAGGTGTAGCCTACCCCATAAATGTGGGGTATGTGGTACGACAGAAGAACACCTGGGTAATTGTGACAAGAATCATGTTTGTACGAATTGCGGAGGTGATCACTCTGCCTGATCAAGGAAGTGCAAAGCTTTGAAGTGCTACCAGAAAAGACATCGTGGTGCGGTAGAGAAACCGACAAGCTTTGTGGATGCATGTGGCTCCACTAAGACAAGCGACATAATGTCAGACGCTGATATTATGAAGCTAATAGAAACCAACAACCAAGCCATGATGACTCAGTTAGAAAATATTATCCAAAGCTTGATGACAAAATTGATTAAGTCATTAACTTCGCACGTACCTGTCAATACCCCCATAAAAAAGTACCCAAATCAAAAAAGAGAACCGGCACAATGCAAAGTTTTGTCTCTCTAAAATTAGCTAAGAAAGATCTAATATGGGCAGTAGCGGCAGCGGCCTTTACAGGAAATGAAGATATTGCCCGTGGGCAAGTGACTCCAGCTGTTGGAAGCGGAGGCGGACAGGACGACCTTTTCGCCCCTGGTTCCGACTAGGTGGAGGGCGTCCCACTCCGGTTACACTGACGCAATGGGAAGTAATCAAGATCCTTTTTCACTGAATATTCTTCAGTGGAATTCGGGAGGTGCTTCCGCCCTTAGTCTTCTATCTGATAGAGATGCAGATGTTATAGTCCTTCAGAATACGCGGCCTATCCGTGTCCCCCAGGACATCACTCGATTTACCCGCAAACACATTTACACCCACTTTATTTCGTGCATAACCCCTCCTCACTCCTCTTCATATCAAGGTATTTTGACCCTAGTCAAATGCTCCTTAAGATCGTCCATCCTTTTAAACTATTCTTGTTTAGCCCTGTCTTGTTTAGCTATATCACTTTGCAAGAACGGGAAACGTATCAGTATAGCTAATATCTATATTAAACCAGGGGAAATTCACAAGAAGCGTGACCTCGTGAACCGTATTTTAGGTAGTGGCTATGGCATGTTACTCGGTGACTTCAACGACAGAACTGGTCGTTGGATTAATGCAGCACTCCGCAGCGCAAGAAACGACTACCTTATTCATAAACCACCGTTTCTCGACATATTGTGTCGAGAGACGATAATATGTCTCCTCGACTTTTTACTGCTTCATAAGATGTTGTTGTCAAAACCCATTTGTATGGAGCAGTCGCGCCAACATCAGGCCACCTCTCATGACCTAATTCGTTGGCGGATAGAGGGAGATACGTTGCTGAGAACGAGGTTTCACTTTGATCCCATCAGAGGGGCTTTCTTTCAGGCAGCTATCCAACGCTTCCCTCGAATTGGTAATGAAAGTTTAACCGAATCTAATTCCTACCTCTCTTCGCAAGCTACCGCGTTGCTTTCGTATTTACAATCCCACTCTAACAAAGCTCAAGGTCCCATGCTACACCTTCCTAATTTCTCTGTTTCCGCCAGACAGGTTCTCTTGATTGAGTACTGGAGCACTATATATAGGTTCCAGTTGAGTATGGATAGGGCGAGCATTTCTTTCCTTAATCCTTATCAGTCTTCCTTTCGGAAGATATTTAAGAAGGAGAAGTTTGTCTGATGGAAGGAGAGAGCCTTGGGTTGGATCGGTAGCATAGGCCTTGACAAAGTTTTGGAGAAGTCACTATCCCTACATAATTATGGAGCCATTCTATCTCCCCAACCAATACCGCCTTGGTTCGACTTCAGTAGCAGGGACTGATCTATCACAGATGTCCTAAACTCCTGGGGGACACTTCAAGGCACCTCCAAATACCGCGCGTCACTCTCCACTCGGATCTGTTAGCTTTTGACAGACAGTTAGATAAAGGAGGTCGACATCACTATGCTATTGCCTCCCCGTCCGATATTGCTGCCATTAATATCAGCCATCGTGTTTTTATACCAAAAAAAACAAATCGATTTCATGTCCTAAAGATCTGCGGTTTATCTCCATTCAAAAGTCCCTCATCTCCATTTATAAAAGAACGATTGAGAGTAGAATTCGCGAATATTTAATAGGCGTAAATTAATCCCGTCGAGTTATCATGTTCGTCAAAGGTCGCTCGGTCTACTCTCTCCTCCATTTTGCAGCCTCAACCACTCCCTACCTTCACAAGTCGAGTAAAATACCTGGGGTTCACCGTTACGGTGAATTAGTCGGCAAATGCTGACCTGAATAGACTCAAACGTATTTTGAAAAGAGCTAGGTGGGCTCTGAAACGGGTTCAGCATCTGTCATTGAATGAAAAAAGCTCAAGTACGCCTTTGTTGTACTTAGGCTATCTCGGGATTAGTCTTCTTCTCCATAGGACGTCCCCAGAGCAAATACTAATGTTTCTCAAGCTCCTAATTTAGAGATTACCGCCCATACTACGCCTCGACTAAACTCTTGGGTGCTTTAGAGATCCCCAATGGTTCTGTCGGAAGGTGGCGCGCTGGTGCGGCTGGGGGGCACAGGTTTCTCCGGACCTGAGGCCGTGAAGTTGTTGAAGAAATTTCTCATGAGATATTATGACAATTATTGATGAAGGTGACAAGGTATACCAGATCTAGTTTTCTTTATCTAACTTTGGTATTTTGTTAATAAAATCCTTATTTTTTATGAATTCTTAGAAGTAAACCAAAAATTGCTAATAATTTATTATATTGAATATCAACAAAACTCGTTGACAAGCGAGATTTTTATGTAAATCACTAAAATCTTAGGTCATATTTCCAACGCAAATTTGTTTCGATAATTAAACATTTCGATCGATGCTATTAGTTTTTTGTTCAACATTGACCACAACTGCTTGGTTGATCATTAAACCAATATCTTTCCATAACTTTCCATTGACATCTAAAACAAATTTTAATTTTAACATTGCAAAACAAATGATTAATTATTGACCATTTATAATTTCAAAGAGTAAACAAATAATATATTTAAAAACAATCTGTAATCTTAAAGTTCTGGAATTGAGACGATGTAGTACATTAAAATAAATCTTCAGTTGCTATATAAATTTGGAATAAATTGATACTTTAATTTGAGAAATGAAAATAATATTATTACTTTCTAATATCAAAATTAAGAATGCGCGTAGTTTTATAGAAATTGTATATTTTCAAAATAGAAGACATTTTTCATTGATGGAATCGAAAATCCGCTAATTAGTCGGGTTAGCACCATTTTGTATTGGCTAATAAGAATATTGGTCATTATTGAGTAATGTCGTCTAATGAATTAATCACGATGAGAAAAAGAATGAGTTATACATGCATATATTTCAAAACATTTTTTAATTAAGTAAATATTAATATTATTGAAAATATTTAAATAATCAATATTTTTTAAAAATTTCAAATATTAAGAAACATCAGTATGATCGTAGCAACATTAATATTAATAATATTAAATTTATATTGTGATAAAAATTATCCATATCGTTGAACTTCTTACCCTGTCAACATTAAATTATCACAATGCTATAAATTCAGAATTGACAAAGCTTGCTGCCAAAGGTAGTTTATTATTTATGACATTACTAATATTATATTAATATTATTCATAATGAATCAAATATGTTTACAGTCATATTTAGTGTATACATAAATTGCCATTTGGAACGTTGAGTTGTTGCTCAATAGTGAATAAAATATGTTCAATAGATGATAATTATAAAGAAGTAAAAACAGCTTACATGAAATTGCAGAGATGTTCGGCAATCGCACATTTATCTTGTCCGCCTAGATTAGTTTACAATAAATTTTATGTTTAACAGAATTCTGCTTTAATTATAGATTACTTACGAACAACAATTGAACGCTTATTGTCAGGAGTGAACAATCTGAAACATATTTCAGAAATTTATAATTTTTATGAACTCACAGATAAACGAATATTGTTATGAGGGAAATATGTTAGTAGAATTTATATAATAATGGACAACGTATTTGGAAATGATTGATTATTCAATCATTCAATCATTTTATATGATTATTCAATCATATACTAAGAATAATTTAATTATACAAAATGAAACAATCAACAGCTTACATTTATGTTTTATAAATCAACTTTCTTGGATGAGATAAATAATAAGAATAATTAAATTATCCAATTAAAAAATGGTTATAACGTAATGTATTCATAACGAAAACGAATTAAATATCGTGCCATTCGTTCGAGAGTAACCAGAAATATTTCAAATTTATTCTAAACTGAGAAATAATGCTAAAGTCACTAACGACCTTTATTTAAAGCAAGATTATAATATAATTTACTACATTTGAATATTTAATAATTTATTGGAAAAGTAAGCTTATCTCTCTAAGAATGCGACTGTAATTTCTAAAAGTTTTGTTATATATTTCTTTATATAGTTTCTTTATATATCAAAACTAGTTGTTTTAAATAATTAAAATATTATTACGTACTCCTTTAGAAAGGTTAGCGGAAGATTGTTGTCAACCGCTCCCAGATAAATTGTCACTTTGTGCATATTATTAGTCAGTAAAGAACTAAACCAGAAATTATGCTTAGAGAATCAATGTGGTTTAACTTACTCTTCTGTTAATTTTGATATTAGATCATCAGTCAAATCCAAATTCATCCAATTGTTGTATGACATATCACTAAAATTTACTTAAATTTGAAGAATAATGTAGACATTAATACTTGAATTTAATTATTCATTTAGTTTAAAAATGTTTTTTTTAATCATTTTTAGTACAGTTTTATCGTATTCAACTCAAATTAAAGAATTTGTGATTTTAAAAAGACATTGTTTTAAGATATATATCAATAAATTAGAACAGAAGAAAAAAGAACAAATATTATTCCAAGAGTGCACAAATTGTGCACACTGGAATACAATTTGTACACTTCTGGAATAATATTTGTTCCTTTTTCGGTTCAAATTCATTGTTATATATATTTTCAGGTAAATGTTGTAACCAGATTATATCTGGTTACAACATTTACCCGCTTTTTGCCACATGTTGGTAGCCCCGGGCTCATCAGAAGGCTGACTACCAACTCTTCGCCTTTTGCAATTTGACTTATCCGAGATTCGAGCTGTAAGAGTTGGTAGTCAGCCTTCTGATGAGCCGGGGGCTACCAACATGTGACAAAACGCGGGTGAAACGAAAACGTCTTTGGCAATGTGGCCGTTAGTAGTCAGGGTGTATTGAATTGGATATCATGAAGGAAGGATTCTGTAGCTAGTTTTCAATGTGAAAGTCACCTCGTGTGACCTAGCAACTATTCAATACATAAATAAGCATCCATCAAAGGATCACCAGTCCCGATTTCAATCGATCTTCATGATATCATACGATACAATATATATATATATAATTTTCTAGTACATCATTCACATTGATTCATTCATTGATTGCCGTCTGCCAGTCCTCCTCTGCATCTAGTTGTGGGAGGGATCTGGCACTGATGAGTCATTGTGATGACGAAACGGCATTCGTCATTCTTTCGCGTCTGGCATACATGTTTTACAAGAAATTCACGCAGAATGGTCTCACTCTCCTTAAATAAAAAGTAGCCGATATTAAAGAGACCTGCGCTGGCATTTGCCAGTGCTTTTGCTAATGATCCTTTTTGGTGAAGCTGTAGTGCTGATTTAGTACTCTATGATGTTACTAGAAAATTTTCTAGTACATCATTCACATTGATTCATTCATTGATTGCCGTCTGCCAGTCCTCCTCTGCATCCAGTAGTGGGAGGGATCTGGCACTGATGAATCATTGTGATGACGAAACGGCATTCGTCATTCTTTCGCGTCTGGCATACATGTTTTACAAGAAATTCACGCGGAATGGTCTCACTCTCCTTATATATATCAGTCATATTCAGTCATACTATATTTATATTCAGTCATACTATATTTTTTAACGACTGTTTATACGTAATGGCTTGGAAAACTCAATTAAATTTTATTACAAATCGATATTTTTTCCAACCTTTTTACCAATTTTATATTGTCAAAGAATTTAAACGTTTATTATTGAATTTAAACGTCTTGTGCACACTTGAATACAATTTGTACACACTTGGAATAATATTTGCTATTTTTTGTTCGGTTCTAATTCATTGATAAATATAGCTTCCTCTAAAGGATCCTGAGGGCAGTTTATCTCATCACCAGAATATATATAATAATATTAATAATATTTTTTATTATATAATATAAATATTATATATAATATTATATATAAGTGAATATTAAACTCGTTTCATTCAATTATACTATAATTTTCATGCGTAATGGCTTTCTATAATTTTCTTAATTGTCAAAAGAATTATTAATTATCAATTTATCAAACAAATTATTGTTTTTTGAAATTATCAAAATCTTTTTCAAATCTAGAAAACTTAGGTCTTGTTGATCAACTTTTGCAAACAAATAATTTGATTTTTTAGTTTAAAAATGTTTTTTTTAATCATTTTTAGTACAGTTTTATCGTATTCAACTCAAATTAAAGAATTTGTGATTTTAAAAAGCCATTGTTTTAAGATATATATCAATAAATTAGAACAGAAGAAAAAAGAAGAAATATTATTCCAAGAGTGCACAAATTGTGCACACTGGAATACAATTTGTACACTCCTGGAATAATATTTGTTCTTCTTTCTTCGGTTTAAATTCATTTTTATATATATTTTCAGGTAAATGTTGTAACCAGATTATATTTGTTTTACCAATTCTATATTGTCAAAAGAATTAAAACGTTTATTATTAAATTTAAACGTCTTTTAATAATTATTAATAGACGTTTTTATAAATAGAATTATTTATTATTTGATTAAATCTTAATTGTTTTATCAAAATTTAAGAATTTAAATGTTTATTATTTAACTTAAACGTCTATTATTAAATGTATTAATAATTATTATCAAAATTATTTTTCAAATCTTGAAGTTTTGTGGACAAACATTTGAAATAATTTTAACATCTTTCAATTATTAAAAATGTATAACGAACAACTTTTGAAAACGCATAATTAGATTTTCTTAAGGACAAACCACAAACTTACAGCCTGTTCAGTTTTGCAAAGTTCAAGTCTGATGTATCCAATGACGAAATACGGTTATGCGATAAATCGCTAGTAAAAATACAAAAATAAATTAAGTTTGAAAGAAGAAGACATACAGAGTTTCCAATCGTTGAAGTTTCTTAAAATTAAGGAAATCTGTTGATTGTAATTCATTAAACGACAGGTTTCTGACAAGAAAAATAAAAAAATGATGTAAATGGAGCATGTCAAGAGTATGATAGAAGTGATACAGGTGTAGCTGATCTTAAAACACTGGCATTATAATAGAAAACGAATAATATCTTTAATACAATTTATATTTGATGCACGTTTTATCAAACTTAACAGAATATAAGTTAATATTTAATTGCATTTCTTAATTACGTTCATGCTGAACAAATTATAATTTAAATCGACATTCAAATAACGATTAGATCACTATGAAAACAAGGTGATATCACAAATTGTCAAACACATCGATTCCATTCAATCATTTTTAAAATGATCAGCGGTAATTTACACAGAAAAATTTCCAGTCTAAGGCTTTGCCGTCTTACCAGTTGTAAGATCTAATAGTTTAATATTAAAAAATATTAATAAACTTTGATCTAATGGTTTAATTATATTTATAATTTGTAAAATTAATGGAAATCAATCTAGCGCATTTATTTCTTGTTTCTAAAGACAAATTAAATAATTATAGCTTCAAATAAGCACGACAAATACGATTATGCATAATTCTTAAGAATGATATTTATCCAAACAAACTTTACAGTCAGACAATTAGCTAATTATATAACAAATATATAAACATTATATTATAATTATTAAAATTTTACAGTAAAATAGTTTTTTAGACAAATGGCCTAACTAATTTCAGGAAACTTATAAAATGTAACTTATAACAGGTCCAAATTTAGTCATCAATATTTAACTTACAAGTGTTTTATATATACATATTCTGTATCAGGTAGCATTATTGAGGTAATTCTATTGCTTGACAAGTCTCTTAAATACGAACATTAAATAGCAAACATTTACGCAAAATCGGATGACCTACATATTTTCGATCCTTGAACATGTTTGTAAATCAATTGAAGTTATCGCATTTCTGGAAACGTTCCTAAAAGAAATATTTCACTTGTAATTATTTGTAATAAATAAAACCTTATATCTATTTAGCATCTAGTATTTAAATAAATATTTTTATAATTTACTTAATCTAATATTTTAATTAATTTGTATACCGACCATAAAATCATAAATTATTTTTAAATAATTCATAAATTAATAAATTATTTTTTAATCTTAATATTGTACTAAGCGATGAAATGTCGATTATATCATATTATTAGCAATATATTGAATGCAATACATATCTGTATTGCCAACTTATTGAAGATAACCTACAAATACAAGCTATTAATACAAGTTCCTAACAAGAAAACATTGTTGTTTGTGTTCTTTTTATATTATAAACGTCATTTATTATGATTTACACTATAGATATATCTGTAATGCTAAATTATTAGAGCTAATCTATAAATACACGCTATTAATACAAGTTCCTAACAAGTTTGCATTGTTGTTTGCGTTCTTTTTATATTATAAACGTCATTTATTATGATTTATACTATAGATATATCTGTAATGCTAAATTATTAGAGCTAATCTATAAATTCACGCTATTAATACAAGTTCCTAACAAGAAAACATTGTTGTTTGCTTTCGGTCTTGCATTATAGACGTCAATTGTTATATTTTACACTATAAATAGTAGAGCTATTTTCGTCAAACTATTTTTATTTTCATATAATTTTATATTAGTACATATTATGCAATACATATTAAATGGTTATATTGTCATATTTTTTTATTACATGCACTTTGTGATAGTTAATTACAGAAGCTTTTCTAGATCATAATGGATTTAGGATTACAAAAACTATGTAGTTTCTGCAACTACATTTGCTTAATATAGTATGCAACAAACTTTCAAATACGCAAGGTGATAGATTTTGAGTATAATTTTAAACAAAGTATCACTGAGATTCTAATGATCTCAATGTTCGTGTTGCCATTTTAGAAATTTCATTAATTTGTAATTAATTTGTAATTAATTTTCACTAATTAATTTCATTAATTAGACCTGCTCTGCATCCAGTAGTGTGGGGGATCTTGCACTGATGAGTCATTGTGATGACGAAACAGTAGTCGTCATTCTTTCGCTTCGGGCTTATATGTATTACAAGACATAAACGCGGAATAATATCATTTGAGTAAATTAATTCAAACGGTTTTTACCAGTGGCTATTGCACTGCGTTTTATGCAATTTAGAAGATCTAATGTTGAGATCTAACGTTGAGATCAAAATATCACTGAGATTCTAATGATATCTATGTTGGTTTTGACATTTTACACATTTTTGTTAATTCAAACGATTTCTGCTCGTGGCTACAAGATAAATTCATTTAATCGTCATTAGTTATAAAATTAGATTGGGTTTATGTAATTTAAATTCAAACTTTACAAAATAATACTTACAGCGATTTAAGATGCCATCGGTGCTGCAAAAAGCTATTCACGTCAGTGAGTACATTGTTGGACAAATCGCTAATTTGTGAAGTTAATCAAAAATATTTAAAGTAAAAAACAAAACCGCAGTAATAAAGCATTATTATTTAATATTACAGGTCACGCAATTTATTACTTAGAAATGCACATTTCCAAAGTAAGGATATATCGACTGTAAGTTTGTAACGAGTCTAATAAATCGTTAACGTTTAAGAATAACTATATTGAACTAAGAAACATTTATCTTTATTAGCATTTAAAGGATTCTTGTATGATTACGATTCAGATCAGCTAACTGAGTCTTCTCATTTTAAAAGTAAAGATAAATAATTATATAAATAAAATCAAACAATTTATTACTAAATGCAATTTTCATAAATTGATTAATAAATAAGAGACGGTATATTCGAATAAGGATTAAAGGTCATCAGGAGAAACTGCTATGTTATCAGGTTTCGGCCTCTATTAATCGACCCAGCAGAGAAGCAGGGCTAAATATAAGCTCATGACGTATTTCCTCTGATAAAATTAGATTATCCAGTGTAACTTATTCTAATGCAAAAAATATTATTCATTATTCATCCATAAAACATTTTCGCCTTTGGCTTAAACAATTTTTTATTCAATTTCAAATCAAAGTTAAGATTAAAATTTGATCTTATAGGTAATAGATAGAAATCGTCAAAGAAGGTAGTTGCCCCGGGAGATAGCCAACTAGCTCCCTAGTTATCAAGTATCGAGTATCATATTAAGTTATTATTCTAATGCACAAGTATATTGTTTATTATCTATTTATAAAAGTTTCTGTTTAATAGTTTAAATATATTTTTAATAACATTTTTTTTGATTTGTATATTGTAAATTTAACATTTTAATACAAGTCGAAATTGCATTTTAATTTTAAATTTATTTTTTTGTTGATGTATAATTCTCCATTATATGAAAGATAAAAACTTGCTTGAAAATAACAGAAAAATAATAATGTCGTATCAATAATACATTGTCAATAAAATACATTGTCAGTAGACCAAATCAGATCTAATAACTGAGTCTACGTAATTTATACTATTTCAATTTCAAAATACAAAGCATATTGTTTATTATCCATATATAAAAATTTTCGGTTTAATAGTTTACATTATTTTTAATGATATTTTGTTAATTTATACTTCTCCATTATATGAAATAGAAAAACAGATCATCAAACTTGCTTAAAGACTAGCAGAACAATAATAATGCCATATCAATAATACATAATTTCGGAATTTCTGACAGGTATAATCTTTATAATTTTTATTTTTATATATTTATACAATTTCGGTGTATATTTCCGGGCGAAAAAGTGTACACACCTTGGGATGCAAACTTCTCCCTTTTTTAAGAATTAATAATTCATCAAACTTGTTTGAAAATAAGAAATAATAGTAAAGTCGTAACCAATAATACATAGTTTCAGTATTTCCGACAGAGGTCATATTACCGGGAAAACAAAGTCCACAGGTCAATAATAACATGTCAGTAGAACAAATCTTTTCAGATAACTGAGTCTACTAGTTTAAAACTTACTATATATAAGTTTAAAATAAGGATAAATAATTATAAATAATAAATATAAAAGAATTTATACAATTTATATTTATATAAAAATAAAATTTGAAATTTGAAATAGAAATCAATTTTTATGAATTGACTAGTAAGTAATATACGATCTATCTAAAGAATATAGGTAATTTTATATTAGATTTTATATATAAATAAAGAGTATATAAGAGTATATACTTATGAGTATATCAGATTTTATACAACTTATATTTATATGACGATAGAATTAATAATTTAAATTTAAAATAAAAGTCAATTTTAATGAGTAAAAATTATTATGAATAAAAATAAAAGTCAACATCTACGTTTATTGTACTTCTGAGAGAGGTTATTACTGCAGCCCATTATGCCGGCAATGCAAATGTATGAATAATCACAGGTATGAGTGTAATGAAATTTTTTGACATCAATAATACTATCAACTTCTAAGTTTTTGTACTTCTGAGAGAGGTTATATAATCGGAAAATATTATATCATTGGCTACCATCAGCTTGTATAGGAGTGATAAGGAAGTCTGCCCCGCATATAATCGAACTCCGATTTTTGGAAACATCTACGTTTATATTAATATATATATTTATACTTGTAATTAAAATTTAAAATAAAAATTAATTTTTATGAATTGATTAATAAATAATATACGATGTATTTGAATAAGGAATAACGGTCTTCAGAACGAACTGATATACTATTAGTTATATACGCATTTTTATATCACATCTACAAAAAATATATTATGAATGCTTAAATCATTGTATTCTTGTATTTTAGTAAAAACCTTTTGTCCCATATAATATCATTTTTTATTCAATAATATTAGTTTTTCGTGTTTACTTCTAAGAAATCAGATCTATTTCTAAGAAATAGATCTATTAGATCTATTTTAATTAACATCAGTTTAAAAGACAATTTATAAGGATATATAATAATAAATAAAAAATTAATATAATAATGATATTGATAAAAATATTACATATTTTTATCATATTTTTAATTCATATCTAAATGAGTCTATGTATTTTATACTATTTGTAAATTAAAAATAAAAATAAATAATTATAAATAATAAATTATTATAAAAGATATAACATGATTTATATTTATATGACTATAGAATTTATTTGAAATTTAAAATAAAAGTCAATTTTTATGAATTAAATAATAAATAATATACGACTTTTTCGAAAAAGGATTACAAGTCATCAAGATGAACTTGCATGTTATCAGGTTTAGACCTGATAACATGAGATAACATTAAGATTTTTTTGTAATGATGTTATATTAACAGTAAAACAAAGAAATTAATAAATTAATTTATTAATGTAAATAGTAAAATTTATTAATAAATAATTGTTTATTAATTTGTCACGAGTCTAATAAATCGTCAACGTTTGATTTTTTTTATCTTTATCAACATTTAACTGATTCTCGTATGATAACAGAAATTACATAAGTCCAAAGTTGGATTGTTTGGGTCTTACAATTTTTTTTACAATTCATCCAAATTGTGCAATGGTAAAAAACAATTTCAGGATTAACTCTTACATAGTTGTTGAAAAAATAGTTATTTTTAAATTTTATTATTCAAATTTTTCTTATTAAGTTTCTTGTATATTTCATAACCTTCATGAAAATACAGTTTCAGATTGATTTTGATTTCAAAATAATGCCAATGTGTGATAGCGTATGTTATCAAGTACATCCGTTCTAGTACTTATATAAATGATACAACGTTGAACGCTTCCACATAACGTCTCTATGAGTCAAACTTCTAACATTCTGAAATAAACATGAAAATGCATATGAGTTACAATTTAATGTTCAAAATGCTAAAAATAAAAGTTTTATTTGTTTAACAAGCAAAACAAAAGTTTTGTAAATTATAAATTTTTTTATCAGCCATAATAAGTTGATAAAAACTAAATATTCAAATTATCAAAAACTAATGATTAGTTATAATGTGTTGTAATATTATATAATATATAATATAATATATGATATAATATATGATATAATATATGTTGTAATATATAATATGTGAGTTGTATTAATATGTAAATAATATGTTAGTTGTTAAATAATATATGAAAGCCCCTATTTTCAGGTTAACATTTAAATTCACAAGTTTATATTTCTATTTGATATAATTTATTGTGGATTTTGTTTAAAACATATTCACGGATGTCATCTGTTATTTCTGAATTATGTTACATTCATAAAAGCCGATAAAGACCGCTTGGCCGGAACGTCTTGAATCTCATTTTGTGCAATTTTCCTGTTTTTATTATTTCTGTAACATTTTAAAATTTAGTATGCTGATAAAAAATGACTCACATTTCCTTCAATTGTGTCGAATCAGAGAGCATCCCGTTTGCAAAAGAATCAATCAGACAATTATGCAGTTTTCTAAATTTAAAATTGCAACACAAATTTGTTTAGTATAATACAATAACCATGCAGAAAATGTCGATATTACTTACAGTGTTTGCAAATGTCTTAGTTCATTATATAAAAATTGTGGAATCGGCATCATTAGGATTGATAGAAGACTATAAAAAATACGCTACATGAATATTTACTTCTATACACAATTGAGTTACAGTGAAATGGTTATAAATATATTGATTGACATAATATCTGCTATTTAAATAGTAGAAAATTAGTAGAAAATAATATGAGATTATATTAATACTGTTTTAAGGCATACATGAGCCACTAGCATGGAACCGCCTTCCCGTTGACATTCGTTCCTCTTCCTCCTTTCACACCTTTAAACTAATCCTTTAAATCCAACTTATTTCCCTCGGCCAAGCCTGATTTGATCTTTCTTCATTTAAATCCTTTACACATTTCTTGTCATTGTACATCACTGAATTTGATTTTTTCTCTTTTTATTTATTGGCAGACCTGTAAGTGGCTCCGTTGAAAAGATATAATATTATAAAAATACTATTTTACTCTCATTGCATGATTATAATATTTATATTATATATCAATTGCGCATGATGTATTAATAACTATATATGTGTCATTTGCATAACATTTGTTAAGTATATCCCGAATGGGAATATTACAAATGGGAATATTATTCCCATTTGGAATCATATCCCGTTTAAATTTGCTCCTCTTGCTCTTTTCACGCTTTTAAATGACTCTTTTCAATCAAACTCATCTTCTCCGGGCAACTCTGGCATGATCTTTCTTCATCTCACATATGTAGCTATAGCGTATATATACACCTTTTTATTTTTATTGGTTTATCAATAAGTGGCTCAATAGTATCATATAGAATATGTAGTAAATGATTTAGGATTATATTAATACTATTTTAATGGCATACATGATTATGATGTTTATATGATATATCAATACAAGACAGAATAAAATCTATATATGTGCTATTTGCATAACATTTGTTAATTCCTGCTTTGTATGCAATATACATTTGATTTTTTGTCTACTAATAAATTATAATAGTCGCTATTAAATTCACGGATTAATAATATATTCAACGAGTTTTATATAAACAAATTTAAGATGTTTAAAAGTTAAGTGAACGAAACCATATCATAATTAAATATGCTATGTGACACTAGCCTACATACAAGATTACTAATTGAATCTACTGTTAAACAATTTAATAAAAACAACCGTGAAAATCACTCGTCGAAATTTATATTTTTAAATACAAATTTAAATTCCTTAAAACACTACAAATATATTTGATTTCTACATAAATAGCTTATAAATGTTAATATATACATACAAACTTTCCAGCAAATCAAATGTTCCTTCGATTTGACGAATAGGATTTTTTACTAATGATCTATGTACATAAAAACAAAATGCTTAAATAATTTTTAGAATATTTTATGTTCGCATTCAATAACGTTTTCGTTTATATAATAAGATAATGTCACTTGATAAAGCGTGTGCTTCAAAACGTTGTGAAAAATTGAAAAAAAAATTATTCTTATAAATCTAGTTCGAATATAAACTTTTGAATTATATATATAAGACTGATTAGTAGCGTCCTGCAGTATCAAAAATAAGATCAATACCTGTAAGGATAATATCGTGCCACAATCGGATATATATATATATATATATATATATATATATATATATATATATATATATATATATATATATATAATATATATAATATATTACAATATAATTTGTTCATCGTTATAATTTATAATTTAAACAGCATTTCTATTAAAAGGAATTTAGTGCCTGATGCATGGTTAAACCGCAATACGCAATGCCATGCACAGAGCTTATGCTAAATTTCCTCTGATGATTCAGATTACAGATTAATGGTATTTCTGTTTTTCGAGCTTAAGACATGGTTTAAGCGTGTGTTAAGGTGCCTATAGATGATTATTAAAGTAACGATAGTGATGAGCTCCTTTAGAGCGAAACGCGTATACCGTTGTTGAAGTTTGTCGTCACACATAGGATGACTGGGCATACGTAGCGACTTTGAATATTGCGAGAATAATTCGGTTCTATTTCTTGATTTGATGATGATATATAGAATGCTGCCTGGTGTTTATGCCTCTTTATAAGGAAAACATAGTGATATATAAATATGCGCATGATGTATTAATAACTATATATGTGTCATTTGCATAACATTTGTTAAGTATATCCCGAATGGGAATATTACAATTGGGAATATTATCCCATTTGGAATCATATCCCGTTGAAATTTGCTCCTCCTTCTCTTTTCACGCATTTAAATGACTCCTTTCAATAAAGGAGTCATTCCTAACCACTTCATCCGACTGACGATGACTGCTGGGTGGTTAGGGGCGTCTCGGAGTGATACATTAGACTGATAGAGCTGATGATCGAAGTCCAGTTTTTTAGCAGCTTATTTGGATTTAAAATCAATAGTAGCCTGTTTAGGCTCCTGGACCACAGTTTCAAGCGGTTTTTCGCACTACCAATTTATAAAAACGTATTCCTTTCGAAATCCTGTGAGAAATTCAGTGCCCTCGTAACCAACGGATACGCATTTGTGCATATAAAGAATAACTAGAAGGTCCACACACTTAACAAGCCAGTAAAAACGCTTTCTGCACCTGTGTTTTGTTTAGCATCGTGAGGAATTGCTTGTGTCGTTATAATTATCACAAAAGCAGTCGAAACGCACCCTAACCACTTTATCCGACTGACGATGACCGCTGGGTGGTTAGGGGCGTCTCGGAGTGATACATTAGACTGATGGAGCTGATGATCGAAGTCCAGACTGTGCGCTAAAAAGCTTCAGTTTCATAATCGTAGATGTTGCCAAAAACCGGAATTCGATTACATGCAGAGCAAACTTCCTTATCACTCCTAGACGAGCTGATGTTAGCCGGCAGCACTCATCAGTAAGGTGAACTACTATTAGTCGTTTCGGCTGCCTTGTGATATATTTAAATGGCGTCTCCGAGAATTTGCTTACGTGGTAGCATGGGCATTTTTATGTTAGGAACGCTTTCGGAATGTAATATATTTGATATCAGGAACAAAACATTTCCCTTAAAATTTAATGTATTTTGTCATATCTTAATCTTGTAGATTAGCATCCTGGTCAATCACCAAGTCTCACCGTCTACAAGATTAAGATATGACAAAATACATGAAATTTTAAGGGAATGTTTTGTTCCTGGTATCCAATATATTACATTCCGAAAGCGTTCCTAATTTAAATAATTTTTTAGTGTTCATTTAAATATAAATTTAAATCGGTGTTATTGTTTAGAAATGAACATTAAATGTTCATCCTAAATAGTTACATAATATTGAGTAAGTTAAATCTCGTAAACATCAATCTAAATTTAAAATATTTAAAAGAATTATTAATCATTAAAATCGCGGTTGCGTTAATATTGACGTAATTATAATATAATACTTTAAATAATATATTTATATATATTATTTATATTTATTATATGTTATATGTATAGTGTAGTAGAATTATCTGATAGAAAGAACTTGTTCTGCTTAATAGCATTTTAATATTAATTCGAATGATTTCTTTAAATCACGGATTATTATTCATTATCTTACTTAAGATAAGTTTCGCAATTTGCAGTAAGCGAGCATACTGCGACAAAAGTTAAAATTCTATCAATTCAAAATGCTAGCTGGTCCTATTCAATTAACTTTAAAGTTGACGCGCTAACTGAACGGTGTAGTTCATGTCAGTTTATAGCATTGACCTAAGTATGAAATTAATGAACTAAAGAATAACATTGTGAGTTATTATTAATGTAATATTAGACATTACAAGATCAGTAATGGTGTGAGCGATAAATAGCAAAAAATATCCAGTTTAGAGTGGCTTGCTTCATAGCGACAATCATCTACTTATCAGTTTCAAATTCCAGATAACTTCTTTATGTGGCAATATGCGGAACAAAAATTCCGAGCGGCAGCAATCTCAAATGTCTTTTAAGTTTTAACCAATCTACAGCTTTATTCTTTCTCACATCCAGTAAAATATCTAGATTTTACCATTTGGGTGAAGTGTGAATCCAGATTTGACTTGAAAAAATTCTTACTTATCCAAATGCGTTCATATTTTAAATTTTAATTTGAGCAAGATTAATAATTTCATCATTTTTAGTCAACTCAAGTGGATCAAATTAGCCTGGCATTTTGCTGATATTCATCTCGAATCATTTAAATTTGTTTTCCTTGCATGTTTTTAGTTTATTTAAAAAAGCGTGTAATGATCTGAAGCTAATCAGATCATTAGCTAATTTGCTAATCTCGAATCATTTAAATTTGTTTTCCTTGTATGTTTTTAGTTTATTTAAAGAAAGCGTGTAATGATCTGACAAAGAAAACATTTACTAGAAAAACTACTAACAGCAACTTGATGTTCGGCGTCATATTTGAATTGAATGATTCTAATCTATTGTCATCCAAATTCCTAAATGTAAATGTATTGCTTTGTTAATACCTTGTTCGTAGAATGGCGATCAACTTGGTTATTTAAAGTTTAATCACATTAGAAATATACCTCAATTTAATAGAATGAAGTATATAATTTGGCCTAGCAATCAATAATTAGAACAAAATTAATATTTTTATATATTAATGAAATTATGATTTATTAATATCATGATATTGTTATATATTCTTATACATTCTTATACGTTTTAATATTATTCGTTAGCTATTACTCATAATAAGTCATAATTAGGAAAGATAAATGATAAAATTAGCAGGCACTTTTTAAGTTATCAAATTTATTCAAAGCATATTATTGAAGACTATTTTTACTAATTCATTTTTGGTTAATAATTGTTTCAAAAATATAATGTTGTAAATATGCTAAAATTAACTCTGATGAACTAGATGAGCGAAATATAAAAATAAATTTATGTGAATTAAAATAAAATGTGCCAATTATTAAATAAATACAAATTTATTCAAGAAAGTTGCATATTTATTAAATTTGTGAGACACTTCAACTCTTAATTATACATTCATCAAAATGGGAATAAGAGTTTCTGTGTTATTTTTTATAATTACATTTAAAGTGTAGATGCTCAAAATAATTTTTTGATTACAATATGGCTAATTAAGATTTATTTGAACTTTTTACTAAAAGGCGTTTAATTATTAAAAGCCTTTCAGTAAATTTTCAATGAATATAAAAACTAAAGCATGATAAATACTTTTATTGTAAAATAATGAGATCTTAATCCATTCAAGCTTATTCAACTGGTTTAGTTTACGCAATGGTCAACGAACACCAATGACATATCAGTGACGTTCAATGTAACTGTTCAATGTAACTGATAAATAATGCGATCAAAACATGTTGATGGACTCAAAACACATTTATATTAAAATATATTTATGATATTAGAAATATCGTCTTGCATTTAATAAGCCCGATAATGTGTTATGCATCACCACAGTTGATTTAGTTCTCTTATTTGTATTGATCATCTAACTGTTAACGAAATAACTGCAAATTAAATAATATATTCTACTCGATTTTATATCAAAATATTTATATTGTTTGGACATTAAACAGTTTTCGTCTTCTGGAATTATCAATTTTGTTAAAATCAACAAACGCCTTAGATGTGTGATATTTGCACTAATATTACATAACCTACAAAGTTATCAGAGAGTGAAGAATTCTGTCGGTATTCCATTCCACAAGATTATTGCTGCTTAAATCCCTATTTTTAAAATATTGCAAAATAGTTATATTTAAGAAAATGCAGAAAATGTACAATGCTTGCAACTGAACACTGGAAGTCGTTTTGAAAAACAATGTCAATCTGTGTAAGTGACAATTTGAAATATGTCTAAATATCAAATAAAAAAATCCGTCAATAGACTAAATTACTTTTTGTTGCTCATACATGTCGACAACATTGCCTGAAAAGATGATATTGGATTCTTGTGGCAAATGATTGTTAAGTAGATTTCTGATTTATTGGAAATTAAGTGTTTAACTATTAACAATCAACTATTTTTACTTACACCTTTTGTAGTTGATCGGACGTAAAATCGAGCTCATCAATTTTGTAGATGACGGAATCGGTTACGATTCTTTTGATAAAATATAAATTTTAAAAGACCGAATATCTACATATTTATCAATGATGATTTACCATACATTTTAATATGCATCTTTTAAGGTCTGTACATATGAAAAAAATTATTAATTAATCTATTAATCCATTTGAATTTGTCAAGTTGGTATTAAATGGTGGTAATTATGATAAATTAATTAAAAACTTAATTACGAAATTTGTAATGAGCTTGCAGAAAATTGCCAATCGTATAAATCATTATGTTATCTGTATCTATTACATCTCGCTAATGATATTTTTAATATAATATATTGCTAATAATATTGTAAATATCAATATTTCAATATTAGTATCTACAATATTTTATGTGTTTTTTCGTTATAATTGAAAATCATACAATTAGTCTGATGAAGAATCTCACTTGAATTATGTCCTGGGTCAATGTAAATAGTGAAATTGCACCATTGAATCGTACTACTTTATGTATTCTATAATTTACAATATATTTTTATTGTGTAATTATTTAAATATTATCGTTGATTACTTTTAAGTAAACGTTTGTTTTCAGCTTTTAAAAAATTCATTTAATTGATGACAAAGAACGAATATCATTCACTCTTATAGTGGAAATATGAGATTAATCGGAAATTATGAAAGGATAAGGATTTATATAATACTAAAATTTGCTCTTAATTGTTATAAATTAACATTAATAAACATTAGAACTTATTAATTTAATTAATATAATATTAATATAATTTGTTTTCCCTAGTCACTGATACATAAATTTAATGCTCACTGGATGCATAAATTGTGTAACCAACTTAAAATCGAATCCGAAGGAATCACACAGTGGAAAATGTTGGATTCAAACAGTGCAGTTCGCAAAAAATATTGTAAAATAAATAATATCGCAATTAATAACAAATAGCAATTCAACCTAAACACCAAAACAGCATATATTCCGGATGATGCAATAGAATTATTTAAATTTTTCTATTAAATAGATGTATTTACATTTTATTATTTCGACAAGTTTTATTCCAGTTTCTGATTTCTTTCGGAAAATCAATTGCTAGCATAAATTCATATCTCTATTAATAATAGTTAACAACAATGAGTGAATATTCATGTATTAATTTTAATATTTAAATATTATTACATATTATTATAAACATTTTAAACTTGAAAACATCCAATAATAAGTTTGTTTCTTCTGTATTTTAATAAATTATTTGTTAATTTTCTTTTTAAAAGCTGACAATATACCACGCGATAGAATATAGATGAAGAGTTTGCATAAATATCAGGAGTTACATCTGTATTAATTTATTTAATAATTAATAAATAAAATTCTGTTTTTTTTATTTAATAACAAATATTTTTCAAAAATATATAAATGAATAAATATATTCATATGAAAGTTCACTGCCCTTAAAAACATATATGTAAAAAAGGAATAAATATTTTAATATAAATATGTACAAATTTATGCTTGGATAAGTTTATAATTACGACGAATTATGGTGTGATGTGCTAATTCGTCTTATTTTATATTATAATAAATCGTTTATAAACTTGTGTATTTAATTACATTTGTGTTTTATTGTTGTACATTCCACGGTATTTTTGGAAAACACCGTTTGTTACTCCAGATAAGGATCTAAATAAAGTCATCGAAATTAATAAAATAACATTTAAGCTGTTACAAGTCTGTGGAGCTTTCGTACCAGTTCACATTTGATAACTCGTTAATATTTGTGACCGGGAAATAGTTAAACCTCATTTTGCTAAATAATAAAGTGTATTAGACAAATTCAGAAGATAAATGTACCATTGATCTATTTGGTATAGCATTTTTTGACAATCGTGATCTATCGAGCGTATACGGTTGTATTGCAGATCTCTAATTTGTAATTATGACTTTATTTGATTAGCATTTAGTATACATACAGATATGCAAGCATTGGTAAATTTGAGATTACTCTTGAATCGATATTCGATATCAGATTATGTGATAAGTCGCTAAAATTTATAAGACAACTAATGACATTAATAATATTAGCAAAGATGGATTTTAGTGGACCGTCTTAGTCTCTCAGATTTAAGGTAAATTATAAACATTACAAATAAAGCCAAAATATTTTATCAAAATACATCGATGAGTCAACCAACACCGATGAGTCACAAACAATCTTCTTGCCTTACATCTTAATTAACCCGAACTGCTCTTGAGTAGTTTAAGCCGCCAAATATGCGAAGATTGTTAATATTCAATACGGAATGTAACAAGAGTAGAAATGGACCGTAAATGTCAAATGTTGTATAATACTCCTTTAGAAGTAAGAGATTTACTTAATCGAATGCATTTCTGAAGTTAATGAACATCGCATACAGAGATAATCGCATATTAAATAAGTTGACTTCCTTATCGCATAGCGCTTTTATTGTGTCTATCATCGATCGCTATGGACAAAAACCGTGAGGGAATAAAGTCAATGATGAAGAATTCAACGAATGGCGAGGACGCAGTGAAAAAGTTTAAGTGGTGATTCATTAGTGCAATTTCTCTTAATGAGTGAGTAATGAATCACTCTAAAAGACTTGGTAGATTTAACATTTACTTTTGCTTTGTACAGCACCATCACTTGGTGCTGTACTATTAGTGATTTCAATGACATAACTTCTTTAAATGATGCGGTTTCAAGTAGTTGGAGTCTGATTAGCTAGTAAATACAATTAAGCAATTTGGTCCAGTATTCTGCAAGTAAATATTAAGAACCCTAATTCTTCCGATGTCAAGCTTATTAAGATCATACCCCTCATACATCATTATGATGTAGTACTTTGATAATTTCTTCTTGAACAAACATACTGTATCGAGGATCATCATATTTTACTATCACCCAAGATTTGTGTTGATGGAGCAAACGATTTATAAATATTTGTGAATGATTCATATAAAGTTCTTCAAAAATCATAAATTTTTATATACGAATTTTTAGAATATCTTTCTTATAATTTCAGAATTATATGAATTATTGTAATCGTCTACTAAGGATCATAATAAGCTAAGCATTCAACTTATTTCTACTCTTTATTTCAGTAAAGATATCATAAACAAGGATATCAAGAAAATTTAATTATTTAAAAATATAAAAATTAATAAATATATTTACAGATGTCTTAAAGTTTGAATACGGTTCTTGTAGATTGCAAACATTGATGTCAGATATGAGTGGCTCGCCACTCTAAAGAAAATAAAAGAAATAAGGTTGTAGTAAAAATACTATAATAAAATATTAAATATTAATCAATAATGAATTAAATATATATATTTAAATAATAAATATTTAATTAATAAATATAGTTGACAGTTTATATATCATATTATTATATATTAAGTATGGTATTAATCTTAGATAATTACGAACAATTTTCTAATTTTAGCCTATTATTTTCATCCACGTGCACTGTTTCAGATATCTTTGATTAAATATCCAAATCACTTCATAGTAATTCAAATAACAAAACAATCATCTTTGTTTGTTAATATCAATTCGTGATACAAAACGCAGCATAAATCGCATATACGATAAGTAAATTACTTCTTGTGTATAAACATTAAATTTCATGTTCAACTAAAGAACTGTATTATGTGAATGCGAATGTTAAGAGCCGTATCGATCTTGTGTTTACAAGCAGTCAAGTTGAAAGTTTGTAACTAGAACTCGCCACTAAGTACTCTCACGTTCCTGTTGATAGGGTAGAGTATTTAATCGTACCTATTAAATATTGCTAAACAGGTGTGGTTTAATCATAACTTATTGAAAATAAGAGTGTTGTTCAGGATGCGTTCTTGTAATGGTTGAATTTGTTGTGCGCTACTTAGTTTATATGGTATAAACTCCTTGAGATCATGCTTATATATCCGACAGTACCGTATTAATTAGACATTGAGGCATCTTAAAGTTACTCTTATCGGTATGAACCAATGGTTTCTATTGTCCCAACTACAATATAGATTTCGCCCACACCGGTTAAATGCTTAATGTAATTGAAATGTTACTTGAAGAGTTAGTTATACGCTTAAATCTATAAACCTTGTTGTATGTAATTTTCGTAAACCTCTACAAAGAGATTTGATTCCGTAAATTTGATTACGTTCACTTTTAGTAAATAAGTTGACGACCATATTTGCCATTATTGCTCTACTCTTATAAATGGCATATACAATTTTTCACCTGTTTAAATTATCAACATAAAGGCGATTCGTTGAGTCCGTCACTATTTGAGTATTCTCCGGGTGATATGAATTTGACACTGCGCAATTCTTCGTCTCTAATATCATACATAATTTTTCAACTCCTTTGGAGTTTGCTTTAATTTTCTGTTATTTTGGTAAGCACATATTCACAAGATGCAGTTTATATATTTAATAACTATTATATAAACACTTGTAACGTTTTTAATTTCAATATTAAGGGTTTTCAATATTAAGGTTTTCAATATTAAGAGTTTTCAATATTAAGGTTTTCAATATTAAGGTTTTCAATATTAAGGGTTTTCAATATTAAGGATCGAAACGTGAAATGTAGGTCTGGGTCAGCAGCTGATGAGACCCACCCAGACTGATTAGTAGCGTCCTGCTGTATCAAGAATAGGAACAATACCTGTAAAGATAATATTGTGCCACAACCAGAAGAATTTCAGCTCACAGATGCATTCAAGTTTAATTAAAAAGCATTCATTGCTAGTGGCAGCATGGAAAACAGTGATCCGGCTAGCGGATCACACAACTAGGTAGGTTTCTAATAGATCGTTAGAATACGATCCCCTACTGAAAGTAATTACAACAATATATATCTACACAACTGGAGCAGCCAGCCAAGTAGATGTAGCGTTGAATCAAGATACAGACGTTCTGAGTTCACATCCGGTCAGCATCAGTGTACGGAGAAAGCAGATAATAAGGGTCGAAACGTGAAATGCAGGTCTGGGTCAGCAGCTGATGAGACCAACTTAGACTGATTAGTAGCGTCCTGCTGTATCAAGAATAGGAACAATACTTGTGAGGATAATATTGTGCCACAACCAGATCAATACTTTTATATTCAAAAATATGAACAAAGTAACTGTCATTTGTATGGTACACAAAATGAAGGAATATATAATATATAACAAAATAATGTATATATATCTAAGAGGATTAATTATTATATACTTATTATATATTATATACTGTATTTATGCTGAATTTACAGATCAAATAAATGTAAATTATGTGCTAAAATATTTTATCTCTATAATATTTCATCTAACTTTTATGAGAAACAAATGAATATTTTTTTAACTTTACATTTTACAAACAAAACACAGAGTCAAGAAAAATAATGAAAACTGATGTGTTCCGGAAAAGAATAAATTGCTTTTTCGTTTTTTCCAAGATAAGCAGATTTTAAAAGAAAATAAATTTATTAATTATATTTAATTGAACAAAATAATGATTACTAATAATAATGGCAATGCGTACAGCTTTGTTATTCCACCATTGTTGCACACGGGAAGAATATTCTGATCATTGTTATCTTCATTTATAGAAATAATTAGTTCTTCAGTGATGACAGAAGACACTGTTCTAAAATAAAAAGAAAAACATGAATTAGCAAAATACTTGGAAACGGGAGTGTGTCTGTTGTTCCTCGTTGTCTCCATGGAAACTCCCCGCAGCATACGAGCTGCGGGATGAGTTAAACGCGGACAACTCTTGGTGACAGGCCCATACGACAGGCCAATCAGGTAGATACTAACAAAAGTTTATATTAATGGTAAAGTCTTTCAATTTTCGCAACGGAGCAAGCGCTTTCATCGAAGTACTTTGCGTTCACCCATGTTCTGCGCATTCATTGCAGGACTTTTCAACACTTCTCAGACACTCAGACTCTCAAACTTTACGAAGGACTACTCAATCGACGCACAAGACTTCCGGACTTAACACGGATTAGCTTCAAATGGGACGAAATAGAGGACCAAATTCTACATAGCCGACCCTGCCTCAAAGCGGGTTAAGGCTAAAGAAAGAGAAGCAAAATTCTATAAAAAATTTCTTTACATCGTTGATGAACTATTCTTCTAAAACGGGTGACAAATATATATATGTCCATGGAATAATAGTTGTTTTTGAATTAAGCTTGGTAAAGAGGTTATACAGAATATAATGTATGTTTATAGATTTTACATTTGAAGATACATTAGGTACAAACATACTCAAGTATAAATTTTCTCATTCAAAAAATAATCTTGATTAGCTGAGAGAGAAAATAAATGTTAAAAGCTGGTATTGAACAATTAGATCTTGATAAACAACTAATTGTATAAAACTAAATAATCTATTACGATTAATTATAAAATCAATTAAGTTAAATGAACAATCAATCTCAGTGAAATTTTAATTGTAAAGTAATTTTCCATCAAAAGTTGAAACCTTCCGATGTTGATGAATCATTTTGGTCGTGATAAATTAATTTTCACTCAATTAAATGCTTCGAATCGCATTTCAATAATAAAGAAAGATATTGTGAGCAAGGATTAATTTAAAATTTAAATGTTTAATTTTTAACTTTAAATTTCAATTTTAATGACAAAATAACAGGACGTTAAAATTCTTACAATTCTTTCGTGCACGCAAACATTTCAAACAGTATGAACAAATTAACTTGTCCTTCATATGCCTGGATCATGAATCTTAAAAATAATAGAAATTTAGTGAAATAATTATAGAGTGAGCTTGCATAATGATAAATATGTAGCTAAATAGCAAACATAATAAGTTCTTAATTCACTTTTTAAATAAAACATGTTTTTTATATATTTTATCGAATTACGTAAATTTAAATAGAAATTTATAATACTGAAATATAGTTTAAATATAAATTAAAAAGTCACTTATTAAAAAGGCGTTATACCATATAAAAAGATTTATTGCTTAAAAGCGCTATCTATTATATTATTTAAAAGGTTAAAAAGCTTTATGTTAAAAAACGATTTATTCATAAATTGTAAATATTATTACAAACTAATAAATCATTCCGTTTTTAAAATAAAAATAAATTTGTTTCAACATTTTTTTAATTTTTAAATATCTATAAGAATATGGAGTTAAGTAGCAAAATATGTTTTGTTTGTATTACATGTTTAAGATATCAAAATATATTCTACAAAAAGTAGGTAGATAATACTTTATTATGAAATATTATCAGCATAATTTTTCACAATAATACAACAATAACCATAAAAAATAATGATAATATAAAATAAAGATCAAATAATAATTAAATATTGAATCAAATATAACTAATCGAATTTACGAAATCCGTGGGATCAAGGCTACTTTGTAATAACTAACTTGTAAAATTTGTTATATGTAGCACGTATTATCAGCAAAAGGTTTTTTTAATGATACTAATATATCAATTATTTTGTAACACATATTAAATTTTTATCATTTTCATATAATGAATTATTTAATTTTATTAAATTGACAATATGTTTGTGAATAAACTAATAATTTATCACACATATTTTGATTTTCTTTATTGTTTGTTTGTGTAAAATTTAAAATTTAATAAAAGAGAAAAACATATTAAAAATAACAACTTTATAATTAAAAATAATATTAACAATATTAGTGGAGAAATACAGTAGTCACATGATGTGAAAATAAAGTCAGCGACTTAAATGAAATTATAAGCGATACCAAAACAACAACAATTTCTTGAATGAGATGGAAAGAGTATTTCGGAAGTCTGCTGAATACAACGAATTCTTCTTTACCTCATGAAGAAACGTGTCCCAATAACCATGTCGTTCGACCGTAATCTTGCGATGATGTATCGTCGCAAATGAAGAAGATGAAAATTAGTAAAAACGTGGGCCCGGATAATATTCCGATTAAAGTGTGAAAAGCCTTAGGATTGTTTGGGTACCAACTACTAACAAAGCTCTTTCAAACAATTGACGAAATTGGAAGAATTTGACAGCATGGCAAAAGAGTGCACTAGTGCCTATCTACAAGCAAAAAGGAGACGTCCAGCAACGTAGAACTCTCGGGAGATATAGCTAATGAGTCACAATGAAATTGTGGGAGAGAGTTGTTAAAAATAACAACTTTATAATTAAAAATAATATTAACAATATTAGTGGAGAAATACAGTAGTCATGATGTGAAAATAAAGTCAGCGACTTAAATGAAATTATAAACGATACCAAAACAACAACAATTTCTTGAACAGGGAAAACAAATATAATAAAAGTGTAAATTATTAGCTTTTTATTTATTTTTGAATTTCGTAAATTTTAATAAAAGATAAAAGGATATTAAAAATAACAACTTTATAATTAAAAATAATATTAACAATATTAGTAGCAAAATACAGTAGACACATATGTATGTGAAAATAAAGTCAGCTACTTAAATGAAATTATAAACGATACCAAAACAACAACAGTTTCTTGGCCAGAAAAAAAACAAATAATTTACAAGATTTTTCCGGTCAACTACTGGTCCGGGTGTCAAGTCGTGGAGACCGTGCACGAACTTTACTACTCCAAACATCGCAATCATGATAGTCAGACCAGAGTTCGATTTTAGATATTCCAAGGAGGTCTTCGGCCACTTTCGAGATTTAATCTCTCTACCGATATCAAGGTTTACCTTATCTCGATGTCTATTTCCAGAGAATTCGGCCTGGAAAACCCTCCGAGGAAGGAGATTCTTAGACATTCTCAGAACGTGTTCTAGTCACCGCTGCTGACTTCTTCGATGGAAAGAAGCAGCGACTTTACTCAGAACCATCCCGGATGACCAGATTCCTAACCTTATCTCTAAGGCTCAAACCGGCAAAACCGCAAAGGAACCTCATTTCGGTTGCCTGTATAAGAGATATTATCATTTCGGTCATAACCCTAAGCTTATGATCATAGGTTAAGATAGGAACGAAGATTGCGTGGTAATCCGAAAGCTCGCCCGAAGACTCAACACCCGCTTCACCACGACAGACCTGTACAAAAAACGCATTGCTGCGTTTGCCGCACAGATCACTTGTAAGCAGTGATGCTTACACATCAGCTACAATAACTGACTTAGAACATGCAACAATGAATGTCAGTGACCTTATAGAGAAGTATGTCAGCTTACAAGTGATTACACAGAAAACTGGTCGTAACTTGACTGTGAATAAACCAACCGCTGGCAGGTTTTATATATTATATGCTGCTAAAAACTCATCAACAATCCTCGCGATGTCAAGGTCGGCCGTTTGTCAGCAGCAATGGGACCGCAACCGAGAAATTCAGCAGATATATCGATTCGTAATTAAAACCGTTGTTGACGACAATTCCTTCACACATTGCTAGTACTAATCAATTTCTAGACCGATTAGATTCCATTAGATCAAACGCTCCATTTGATTACACATTCGTTACAGCGGATGTCTGCTCGTTGTACACATATATTGAACATGACGATGGCATTGAGGCACTACCATTTACGATAGAAAATGCAGGATGAACATCGAAAATGATAACATTTATATTAGAATCAGTAAAAGTTATACTTACAAACAAAATTTTCGAATTTAATGATTCATTGTAACGGCAAATTAAATGTACAGCTATGGGGACGCCAATGGCTCCCACATATGCTATAATCTACATGCATGTTTATGAATCTAGAGTCATCGAAAAACTATCTACAAAGCCTCTATTGTATTCAAGATATATCGATGATATCTTCTTTATGTATCCAGATTCAGCAGTAAATATATTGAAAGATGCGTTAAATAATAGTGGCTTACTCAAGTTTGAGTTTACAAGTGATGATGCTGTCTCCTTCTTGGACCTACAGATAAACCGGAATCAACGAGACAGTATAGAGAATGAGATATACCGAAAGCCGACGTTCACACCGACCTATATACACTCACAAAGTTGTCTTCCAAAAGCGACACAGCGCAATCTGGTGATGAATAAAGCTCAACGGATCATTAAACTGTGCTGCACCAAAGATAAACTAATTGAGAATATGCACAGGGCTACTGAACAAACTAATTGGTAGAGGTTATACACGCAGATGGATTGCAAATATCATAAAATCCGCCATCAATATGGCAGTGAAGAAGCCACGTGCAGAGATTCCAATGACAACTATTGTGACGGATTATTGTCCTACATTCGATCAACTGCAGCATGACGTATTGCAAGCTGTAGAAAGGGCAAATCTCCGTTATGACTCAAAGATAAAGAAACCGCGGGTATTCTTCCGAATGAAAAGAACTGTGGCCTAAACTATTGTGCGCAGCAAATAAAAGAAAGTCATTAACTCACACAAACATTACACTTCTCAGTGCAAAAATAAGAGTAGGGTGTATGGAATTGGATATCACGAAGGAAGGATTCTTTAGCTGGTTTTCAATGCGAAAGTCACCTTGTGTGGCCTAGCAACTATTCAATACATAAATAAGCATCCATCAAAGGATCACCAGTCCCGATTTCAATCGATCTTCATGATCCCATAAGAAACAATCTATAATAAGCATGCCAGAGAGCATCTCGGACAATACAGTATCTTTAATCGATATAAATATGATAAACGCCTGGAGGTTGATCAGTATGTAGTCTCCCTATCCAAGGGAGACCACTCCTGTGGTCTGCGAGTGGTCAAGGGCGACCACTCGGAGATGCCTTTTAGTATATCACAAGGCAGCCGAAACCGCAGTTCGTCGTAATTTTGGAAAAATGTTGAGTTTCCACAGTGACGGACGATCAAAGAATTCTGTTTTTTTTTCAACGAAAATGGACAATACTGCTATGGAAATAAGCATTCTTCAAGGGTAAAAGAAGATTTTCAAGGTATTTCTTCGTCAATTCAAGACAACAAGGTTAGTGGTTCTTCTTATATTGATGAGAATTTTGGGGAATTACTCCCCCGATCCCCAAGATTCCAAATTTGAGAATAATCATTTTAAAAAGCCTTTAGAAAGACATGTCCTATACAACAAATTTCTAAGAGAGTTTGCACATAATATGAAAAACCGTGTTGTCTACAACTCAGTTAGATATTTTGACAAGAGCATAAAAATTTCCTTTGCTACCCAGGATCTCCTGGAGAGCTTTGAGGGGTACTTCGTCGCTAACTTCTGCGACATTGCTGAATTTGAGAGGAAACCTATTATGGCATCCCTAAAAATAAGTAATCTTCCTACACATATTGAGGAAGAAGACATTCATATTATTAGTAAGACTTACAAGATATAAAACGTACGTCCCCTGTTGGGGAAGAACGGTCTACCAATTAATGTTGGATTCTGCTCCGCCGTCATAGGGCAGACTGAACTCTTAGAAAAATCTGCCTGCAACACCTTTATGGGTTTTAATCTCAAATTTAGAGTGGTTGGCAAGAAGAATAAACCTACCTGCACTGTAGCAGGTGTCACAAATGGGGGCACTGTAACTCCAGCTGCAGTGCGGTCCAGCGCTGTGTGAAATGTTGTAATGAAGATTGCCCCTCCGCCGAGTCCTCGCTTCCATGCACAAATAATCTGGCCTGCTCCAACTGCGGAGGAGCGCATCCTGCGCGGAGCAGGAAATGCGAGCATTTCAAGAAATATATGTCTTTATTCATCAAACCATCCAGACCGTCTAAGCCGGCACCTGATTCTATTTCTCAGGCAGCAACCAGGATGTCCGACAGCGAGCTGTTGTCGATTATGGATCAGCGTTTGGTTTTGTTTTAAAGAGAGGTCCAAGCGTTGATAGCGGCCTCTATTTCAAATCTATTTGTGAATCCAAAACTTCCTGTTTCTTCACTTAAGACCTCGAACAAAAGGGGCCACTGCTCACGCCGTCCCCCTAATCAAGATTGAAAAGTTGATCAGGCAAAAACAATGGGGAAACGATGATACTGCCCAGGGGCAAGTGCCAACCCTAGATGAAGCTAGCGGTAGGAAGGGAAACCTTCTTGCTCCTAGCTCTGTCTAGGCTGGCAATCCTCCATCCAACTAATCCATCACAATGCAGTGTGCCTTTTTCAATGAATATCCTTCAGTGGAACTCGGGAGGTGATTCTGCCCTTAGACTTCTATCTGATAGAGATGTTATAGTCCTTCATTAGTCGCGGTCTATCTGTCTCCCCCAGGACATTACTCGATTTATTCCAACGCATATCTGTTCCCACTATACTCCGTACATAACCCCACCTCACTCCTCTTCATCTCAAGGACTCTTGACCTTAGTTAAGTGCTCCTTAAGGTCCTCCCTCTTGCTAAACTATTCATGTCCGGCCCTGTCTTGCTTGGTAGTTTCACTTAGTAAGAACGGTAAACGCTTCAGTCTAACCAATGCCTATATTCGTCCAGGGCAGATTCACAAGAACCGTAACCTTCTGGATGGTATTATTGACAGCGGTTATGACATGATACTAGGAAACTTTAACGACAGAACTGGTCGTTGGATCAATGCAGCACTTCGCAGAGCTAGGAACGATTACTTTATTCACAAACCACCTAACCCCTCCTTTCATTGCATATCAACAAATTCTATCCTTGACATTTTAAGCATCACTCGAGGTGGTTGTTAAAACCACTCTGCTCGGAGCAGTCGCGCCAACAATTGCCCACCTCTCATCACCTAATTCGTTGGATAATTGAGGAATATATGTTGCTTCGAAGGAGGCTTCACTTTGATCCAATCAGAGTGGCTTTCTTTCAAGCGGCTATCCAACTCTTTCCCCGAATAGGAAATGATAGTCTGACTGAATTTAATACCTACGTCTTTTCGCAAGCTACTGCGATTTTATCGACTACCTATAAAGGTCATATATACAATCCCAATCCAACGAAACTCAAGGTCCTAGCGAAACTGCTTAACCTCCCTAATCTCTCTGTTTCCGCCAGACAGGCTCTCTCGAATGAATAATGGAGCACTACATATAGGTTCTAGCTGAGTAGGGATAGGACGAGTATTGCTCGTCTTAATCCTTCTCAATCTTCTTTTTGGAAGATTTTCAAGAGGGAGTAGTTTGTTTGCTGGAAGGATAGGGCATTGGGTTGGATAGGTAAGGTAGGCCTTGACAAAGGTTTGGAGGAGTCACTAGCCCTACACAACTATGGAGCCACTCAATCACCTCAACCAATCCCGCCTTGGTGTAACTTCAGGAGTAGGGATCTATCTGTTACGGATATCCTTAACTCATGGGGTCCACTTCCGGGCTCCTCCAAATCCGTCGCTCTACTTTCTTCTCGGGTCTGTCAGCTTTTGACAGCTGATCAGAAAAGAAAGGTGGCCGTCACAATGCTTTTAGCCTCCCCATCCGATGTGGCAGGCATCAATATTAGTAAGCGTGTTTTTATTCCCAAGAAAAAATCCTGCTCATGCCCTAAAGATCTGCGACCCATTTTGATTCAAAATGCCCTCGTGTCGATTTACGAAAAAGCGCTTGCGCGTAAAATCAGCGACCACCTGAGTAGGCGTAATTTGATCCCTCCTGGTTTTCATGGGTTCGTTAAAGGTCGCTCGGTCCATTCCGCAGTAGGTGAAGTGGAACAGTTTTGTCGGGAGAATAGCTATCGTTTAGTTGTGGCTGTTTTCCTCGACTTTTCTGCTGCAATTGACCGTATCTCCATTTCCTTTGTGATCCCTTTTCTTAGGTCCCTCGGGTTGCCTGCGAGAATTGTGAACAGGGTGGAGATTCTGCTGTACACCAAGCGATTTTACTATGAAGACCACCCTGATGCGCGTCAATTCTACACTATTACCGGTGTGCCTCAAGGTTCCCCACTTTATCCTATCTTATATCTTGCTGCCTCCATTGAACTCTTTAAAATATTTAAACGTGAACAACGTCTAGTGGTATATGCTGATGATACCACAGCCCTGTTTTCTGGACAGAGGTGCAAAGACATAGTCTCGGACATCAGCCGTTTCGTTTTAAGATTAAAAGACCAGTTTCCCAAGTCCAATCTTATTTTAAACTCCGCCAAATCGAAGGTGGTTGTCTTTCATGGCGCCCCTGCAACAAAGCAAAAGCTCAAGAGATTAGATCTCTCTGCCCTATCTTCCATTTTGATTAATCAACCATTCCCTACCTTCACAAGTCGAGTAAAATACCTGGGGTTTACCGTTACGGTGATAAACTGGATATACTTAAACGTATCATGAAGAAAGCTAGATGGGGTCTGAAACGGGCCCAGCATCTGTCATTGAAAGAAAAAACCCAGGTGCGCCTTTGGGGCACATGGACTATTTCGGGATTAGTCTTATTTTCGAGAGGACGTCCCCCAGAGCAAAGGCAAAGGTTTCTTAAGCTCCTCGTCTCCCGTTTAGCTAGCATAGTCCGTGCCGACTGGACTCTTCGGGGGGGGGTGAAAGACCCCGGGTGGTTTTGTCGGAAGTGGGCGTGTTAGAGCGGTTGGGGGCTCAGATCCTCCTGGATTTGAGGCCGTAAGTGCAGGGAAGACAAAAAAAGAAGCAAAGAAGATGTTATTGTTGAACTCTGATTATGTCTTATACTATTTATTTTGGATATTTTCTGTGTTAGTTAACAAAGGCTTTATTTATTTATGTAATTTTGTATTCAATTCCATTTTTATTGGGATATTGGAAAAATGCTCGTTCGTACAATGCGATCAGAAATTGCATGTTACATTCTCACTGGAATTTCGAATTGAAAATTTGCAATTCGTTTTTCTAAGTATTATGAATTGAACTTAAAATAAATTAAGCATGTGTCTATCTTTATTGAGTGACACGTTCGCCATCAATTATTCAATCCAATATTGCTCACGACACTTCCTGTGTTGAGCTGACCTAAATTCACATTCAATAATTATATATTTGAATTTATCCACGTGCTTGGGATTTTGGACTGCGTTGCTAACTATGCCATCGGCGGCAATTTTATTGTTCTTAATATCTTGTCTTCTGTTATTTACACGAAGTCAAAATGGGTTACTAGTCTCACCGACATATTGATAACCATCCTACACTCATTCCACTAGATAAATGCATTCACTTGTACTGCAGTTGTTGTTTCCTTTAACCTTATATTCTAAATTTGTGTTTTTACTGATAAACGTTTTAGTTGTTTCCATGTTTGCTGTAAACTAAACAACGGGGTCTGTTACATCAACTGTTTTTATTTTGAATATCAACATTCTGTCCGTTCCCGAATGTTTTGTCGCTAGCATTTCTTTTATTGATTTTGTGTTCTTAAACACAATCTCAAATTCTTCCGTGTCAGCTACAAGTTCCGTATTTAGTTTAGCAATCTCTACGTCTCTTGCAAGTCGAGCGATGTCTAGGTGATATTTACAGCAGATTATATCTATCGTGAAACGTCAGCACACAGTTCAAATTACTAAGTTCAAATCCAGACGTTGCACAAAACTTTCCAAAACTATTCGGGGCTACTTACTTTTCAAAACTTTTCGGGGCTACTAGTGTGCCCATCGAAGTTCCCTAGCATTGTTGATATATCTTTCCATTAAATTGGAATACATTTTTGCCTAGTACACCCTCGAGCAATGAGAACGTGTTGTGTATATCTGATATGCTCCAATCTGCTGATTTCATTTTTTATACTCCATTTATTCCATTTATCGTTTTTAGATAGTAATGGAAACAGTTTTTTGTGTAAATATTTTGAAACTAATTCAGTTGATGCCCCACAATTATTAATTAAAGGTCTACATGGTGTTGGATGTACCTTCTTGCTGATTTCTGACAATAGATAAAACGATCCCAATCTAGGTTCACTTTTATATAATTGATTATATAGCTCATCATCAGTGTGTTGCTTAAGTATTGTTCCAAATTGTCTTACTATCACATCGGCTTGTCTTCTTGTTATCGGTTTATATGATGTCCGATCATTCAGTTGACAATACGCTTCTTGGGTGTAATCTGATGTGTTCTATATCACCACAGCGCAACCTTTATCGGCAGGTTTAGTGGTTATGTCTTTATTTCAAGATAGGTTATTGATTCGCATATACTTTCTCTAGAAATATTTGATGTATTTGAATTAGTGTTTGGAGGCATATTTGTATAATTATTGATATATGATTGATTGTAAAAATTAGATTACGCTATATTTTATATAGATTTTATATTAGAGGATGGAATACAAATAATGAATATACAACGCAATAGCGACTGCTCTTTTATAGAACATTTTACAAAAATGTAGTTTATTATAAAAAATAAATAAATTGAATCGGAATGAGACCGATTGAGACCGAATCGAAATGAGCTGGGTTGAAATATTTGTGATTGGTTTTAGGGCCAAACCCAGCCAAAAAACGTTGAAAACGTTTAAGATTTTGTTATCAATATTTCTTCCACTAATTGTGGACATCGTCAGGATAAATTGTAAGTAGTTAATAGAAAGAACAAGAGAGTTTAAACTATCTTGTTATCTTTATTAACTACTTACAATTTATCCTGACGATGTCCACAATTGGTGGAAGAAATATTGATAACAAAATCTTAAACGTTTTTAACGTTTTTTTTGCTGTGTTTGACACTAAAACCATTCACAAAAATAAATTAATTAAATAATACTCTTAAATAATGTATTTTTGGTATTAAGTTTTATATTCAAAATATAGCAAAATAAATCATTTCGTGCGAATTAAAATATGCAACTTTTTCAGAATGTTGTTTGTAATAATATAAATAAAATGAATCATATTATTTATTTAAGCTCTATTGTTAATTTTCTGAATCGTTTTAGTGAACGTAATGTTTATGTGATATTTTTTATGAATCATAAAATTAAATATAAACGCTTACATTTCGTCGATGGAGATTATCGTGTTATTAGAATGGCTGAATACTAATTCGTTTTGCGATATATCACTAAGCAGAACATATTGAATTGACATTTTGTTAGATAATTTTAAAATCGTAAAATTTTAAAATAAAAATTAAACAGATTTTGTAATCGTAAATTACAGAAGGCGCTGATGTGAATCAATTTAAATCAATTGCCGTAAAGATACAAATATAAAAATAATTAAATAATATAATTAAATATAATATAATTAAATAACAGATGTGTTACAACTACAAAAAAACAACGATTTTAGCACCTGTTGTTAATTAATTTTAATTTGAAATTGATATTCCTGTTCAACAAAAAAAATAGTACCTTTTGTTAATTAATAATATTTGAAATTTATATACCTGTTCAATGTAAACATTGAAATTTTGATATATATTTTATTCTCCACGCTACTTTAATCATATCTGTAAGGCAATATCAGTACCCTACATTTCAGTATTGGTGAGCCTCATCAGCTACTGATTCAATACTTACATTTCACGTTTCGGTCCTTTTAATGTTGACTGATGATCACTCGACTTGTCTGACTTTATTTGCAATTAAAATAAATGAAAGGTTTCAATCTTATATTTTGCAAATTTAATTGAAATCATTTCTGATTTCAAATAAAAAAATAAGCGTTTCTAGAGGAAGGTAAGGGCACAAATCTTAACAGCACAAATCTTATGCTAACAAACCTGATGCGCACAAATCTTATGATTAAATCTACACCGCCTGTATCTTAAGCTCAAAAATCTTAAGGGCAAACTCTTAAGCGGAAAATTTTAAGGGCACTAATCTTAAGCGAAAAATCTTAAATGCACAAATTTTACCCGCGATACTATTTAGAGCACAAATCTTCATTGGACCAATCTAAAAGTCATAAATTTCAAGCCCACAAATCTTGATACCACATATCTAAATCACACAAATCTTTAGCGCGTAAGACACAAGCACATAAACCTTAAGTGCACAAATATAAAGCGCAATAATATTAAGTGCACAAATCTTAAGCACAAATTTTACCCGCGATACTATTTAGAGCACAAATCTTCATTGGACCAATCTAAAAGTCATAAATTTCAAGCCCACAAATCTTGATACCACATATCTAAATCACACAAATCTTTAGCGCGTAAGACACAAGCACATAAACCTTAAGTGCACAAATATAAAGCGCAATAATATTAAGTGCACAAATCTTAAGCGCTTAAATCTTAAGCGCACAAATCTTAAGCGCACAAATCTTAAGCGCACTAATCTTAAGCGCACAAATCTTAAGCGCACAAATCTTAAGCGCACAAATCTTAAGCGCACAAATCTTAAGCGCACAAATCTTAAGCGCACAAATCTTAAGCGCACAAATCTTAAGCGCACAAATCTTAAGCGCACAAATCTTAAGCGCACAAATCTTAAGCGCACAAATCTTAAGCGCACAAATCTTAAGCGCACAAATCTTAAGCGCACAAATCTTAAGCGCACAAATCTTAAGCGCACAAATCTTAAGCGCACAAATCTTAAGCGCACAAATCTTAAGCGCACAAATCTTAAGCAATCGCACAAATCTTAAGCGCACTAATCTTAAACGCTTAAATCTTTTGAACACAAACGTTAAGCGCACTAATCTGTAGCGCGCAAGTCGCTATAGTACAAATTGTATGTGTACAAATCACAAAGGCACAAATCACAAACGTACGTGTGGGGTTAGCAGCTCTCCTGACGTCCATGAGGGGAAATGTGCTTTTCCACCTCAATGCTCTAATTGCGGTGGTCAGCACCCGCCCTAGTCATGAAGTTGTCCTATATTTAAAGAATACAAGTTAGGGCATTGTGTGGCACCGGCCAGACCGGCACACTTTGCCGGCGCGTGCTTGTCAAATTCAACCGGTTCTGGTATGACGGACACCGATATTATCAAACTTGTGAATGTAAGATTTTAGGAGTACAAGGACGAGATTCAAGTTTTAATGAATCATCTGATAGAGAAATTCGAGGAGTCTCGCTCTCCTTTATCCACGATTATTACCTCTTCAAAGAGAGCCCCCGTTCTAAGAAGAGATCCGCTTCAAAACTCTTGCTGGCCTCTTTGAAGTTGGCAAAGAAAGATAATATCTGTAGGGATTTGTTGGCCTCTAAGTGAGATGAAGATAATGTAAGCGGGCAAGTGTCTTCTCCTGGCGAGGCTGGAGAAGACACTTTTAACCTTAGTTAAAAGCTATTTAAGATCGTGCCTCCTTTTAAACTATTCTTGTCTAGCCTTGTCTTGTTTAGCTATATCAATTTGGAAGAACGGGAAACGTATCAGTATAGCCAATATCTATATTATGCCAGGGGAAATTCACAAGAACCGTGAGTACATGAACCGTATTTTAGGTAGTGGCTATGACATGTTACTTGGTGACTTCAACGACAAATTAGTCGTTGGATTAATGCAGCACTCCGCAGAGCCAGAAACGACTACCAGGTAAGGTATTTATTTAATGAAATTCTTAGAATGTCTGAGCATTCTCTAATCAAATTTTTGACAAAATTCATAAAATGGTTATTAAAATGCTCACCAAAAATGTTTGACGCTGCCGGTAAAATTGATAAAATTGTTATTTAAATAAAAATAGCAATTATTAAGTCAAGTTTATAACAATTACGTTACAATCATAGAAATTAATATGATAGCGTATACAAATTAATATATGAAATGATAGAAGATACTTTAATTCTTACAAAGACGTATGTTCCTGCTTTATCGATTTATTTCGCATGTGATAACGTTTATTCTGATTTCTAAATCGCTGCAAAACAGTAGCATCAAAATTTTACGATTATTAACAAAATATTAATTTGATATCTATTTATCTCAAAATTCTATCATTCTTTTATTCTTATTTTATTATTTTGAAATACACTATGAACGTATAATGCTGATTAAACTATTTTTATATCCAATTTAAAAAATTATAACAATTAAAAATAAAAATATACTTATATGACGCGATCTGACACTTACAGGAATTTTAGTTCGTACAAATTACTAAAAACAAATGGATTGAGCTCACGAATGTGGTTGTTCGACAAATTTCTAAATGTAAGCATCATCTTTAATTTATGAAAATGAACTTAGTTGTAAAATTATAATACTATTTTATCGAAAGTACCAATCACATTTAATGTAGGTTTGTTTCTTTCAGAATTTATATAAAAATAGCTGTTACGTATATGTATTAGGTGAATATATTGCCACACATGTGTTTCATATAAAGCTATTTACTTGTTTTATTTTCCTTGAAAATAAAATAGCCAAATTGTTTTCTAAAATGAGTAAAGATATACATCATGTTAACATATTATCAAGTTAATTACATAATTTCGTCATTTTAATTATTTTTCCATTTGTTGAAGAATACATTTTTGCATAGAATAAAAATAAAAATCATTGAAAGTTATTAGACTATTGAAAGCTCTGAGTTTGATGGACGGCAACCTTAACTGATGCGCATTAACGCAGATCTAGCTAAATCTAAGCTAGATAGAATTTACGCTAGCTAGATCTAAAGTGTCTAAGCTTTCAAATGCATTCATCATTAGCTGCATAGCATTTGTTTAATATTATACTCACAACGCGTTAAAAAGCGAGTTTATTAAGAGGACTGAACCAACCTTTTGATATTAATCTCATAAAAATCACGCTATTATCTATATAAATTAATTTTATTTAAATATTAACTAAATAATTTTAATCAATTTTAATATAATTATTAATTTTAATGTAATATTTTAATTTATTACATCGACTCTATATTCTACAGATTGTCTTCTGTGATACGTAGGCTATGTCTACGTATCACAGACATATCACAGTCTTTATCACAGACTTCTATGTCTTCTAAATACGTAGACTAAGCAAGCTGATATGATTCACATTTTTGACAGACTTAAGATCTCTGAGATTAAAATATCCTAATAAAGGATATTCTGAAATCATAATGTTAATTTTGTCGGCACAGTTAATGGAAGCCTTTTCGATGTTCGAATAAAACGTGCCATTACTTTAATCACTGATTTGATTCATTAGTTAAATCTAACAAAATGTTTCGTTTACTAATTGAATTTCTTAATTTAAATTTAATAGCATTTATTAAATTTATTAATATTAGTAGATATTGATATCTGATTAAGTTTGATTAAATATAATATGAATATCTTATTAGACAATAGTAAAATATTAGATAAATAAGATTTTTATTGATTATAATATTATTGACACTCCAACAAATTATTTAGAAATTAAAATAAAAATTTTTTTTTTAGAATTTTCTATAAATTTATTATAAATCATAAGATATGATTAAATATCATAAAATATTCACCCATTCAGCTAAACACTTAAACTGTTTAATCAAAACTAGTTATAGTTTGCACTTAAAAATTATAGGTTATTCACGTTTTGATTACATACTCTAAATTAGTTGAAACAGTAATTTCAATTGATCTTCCAATAAATTACTAAGCTATTCAGATAGATATTCATTCACAATACGGACAGTCACGAAAACGAATTTATCGTCAATTTAAATATTTTGATTATAAATATTTGATTATTTGATTATTCCATGTGTGGATGATACTCCTCTTTTATCAGTTCCTTTTTTGAAATAAAGTTAAATAGTAATTATGTAATCAAAATTTTACGTGTCCACATTTGATCAAAGCATTTACAGTGTTTCCAGGTTATGCTCGTCTTGACCAATATTCCACATGTTAGTCAATTGGTTATGTTGAAGATACCTAAATGAAAAGCCGTCAATTTATATCGCATTTTGCATCGATATTTTATTTATAATCCAAAATTAATTACAATTTGATAATTATAAATAATTAATTTACAAAGGATTATTAAAAGTAAATTTAAGCTGATAATCAAATATATTTCATGTGTTGCAATTACAGGATTTGTAAGTATAGATATCGTTTTACCGGAAATACATTGTTTGAGTGTATTCAAGATCGATAATGTATAAAGATAATTCAATTTTTTAATAATATTATTATGATATTATATGAATGTTATTAATATTATTAATAATTACAAATTTAAGTAGAAATCATTAATAAATAATGATATTTGTAGCAATTAGAATGATTTATTAGTAAAGCATAATTTCGTAATTTATCTATAAATTATTAAAATTTTGTAAATACTTCATTTTTAGGATGACTAAAAGCATATTCTTCGATTTTATGTACAAAATATATTATTAATGATACCACCTATTTTGATAAAAACCTGTAGAATATTAAACTAATTAACAATAAGTTTAATAATCAAATTTAATTATAATTTATTTGTAGAATTTAATTTTTGATCAACGAAAATTAAAAAAATTTATTAATTTATATATACCAACAAAAAACTGGAAATAATTGACAAGCATATTTTAAAATTTAAATAAATTTATTTATTTATATACTACATGCTTACATATTGATTTACTATATTTCAATTCTAAGATATCAATAATATCTTTTTAAATTACTTTTGTTACAACCGAAAAAAGAAACAGAACGACAATAGAATGACAACCGACCGACAACAAACAACAATCGAACGACAAGTTATATTTATTGTAAATTACTGTATTCAACTACATAAAAATATGTTGAGGTGAGTATTAATAAATATTCTCATATCATAATATTAAATTATTAATATTATAAATAATTAAAAATTATGATTAAAATCACTAATAAATTATGATATTAGTAGGCATCAAAATGATTTATTATTAAAGCGATATTTAGTAATAAATTTATATATTGCCATACTTCATGATATAAACTCTCTTACTAATTAGAATGCCTTAATTTGGGGAATATGGGACTTTGCAGTATTGAATTATTAGGAGAAAGTTATTTAAATTCTATTTAACATATTTTTCTTGTGAAATTCTTTAATTTTATGTACCCTTGCGACAATCAATAAAATGGTGACAGCTTTAGTAATAAAATTACTGATATTATATTAATAATATCATAATATTTATATATAATATATATAATATATTATTATATTATATAATATTATATTATATTATATATAATATAATACATTTATTAATACATGTACAAAAGTATATTTGTTTATATATTTCAATTCGAAGATTTTAATAATATACTTTTAAATTATTTTTGTAGAAATTTAAAATTTTTGCTATAATTTACAAGCTTCTACTGTCATCTTAAGTAAAATCAGTAAATTGAATTTAGAAACTATAATATATGATGTTCTAAAAATATTACTTTGGACAATTACGATGATGCATTTTTAAAATAGGTTGAAATTTATTTAGAATTTTATCAAACGTTTCAAACGTATTTTAACGCATTTTAATAAAATTATTATAGTCTCGTTTGCATTGATGAGATTATTTATTATTAATAATTCATACATTTATAGATAAGTTTTTTGTCTTCGCCATTCTAAAAATAATCTTTTTATGCTTAATACGACAAAACAATTGATTTCAAATAATTGTTAATGTAAAATAGTAATTGATAAATTTAAGTATCAGTTCTATTATTTACTTACAATTGTTTAAGTTTATCGCAATTTCGTAGAAGCGAATCTGGAATTGTCTGAAGTTTATTGTACGATAAATCTCTTCAAATAAAAAGGCGTAAATACGGCATCAAAACAAATGAAAAATTGGATTACAATAAAACCAAATTGTAAACAAGATCAAACGCGTGCTCGTCAATTTTATCGATACGATTATTGCTAAGATACCTATCAAAGAAAGAGAATACAAAAATCAAATTTTTATATTTAATTTATATTCTTAATAAAATCACTTTTATTATAAAATACGTAATTAAATTTATTTTACGAAACACAACTGTTGCTGACTTTATAAATTCAAGTAGTTGATTCGAAATCCGGAAAATTTATTCAAATGAATAGATCAAATATTTTTAATCGTAAAGGTAATCAGAAAAATATCAAGTGAATATCTGATTACGATAAGTATCTATTAGTTTGAAGTCTATTAAAATGAATACGTAAATTAAATACTCAAAAATATTTCATAGAATGTTTCATGGCTTATGTAATTTGAAACTATTTTCGTTTATAGGTAAATGTTTTGAAATTTAAAGAATAATATATACATTAATTTACAACTGGAACACGTCTGCTCCTAGGGTGCACAACTTGAAATATTATAAATTTCACTGTGATTGAGATATCAACAATATAGCAATGCTAATATGATGATCTGAAATCTAACCAATATAACTGAGTACGACTTTATGAAAAAATCGTATTAAAACATTATTAAATTTTATTAATCATTGGTTTGATATAATAAAAACGTTATTTAAATTTGGAATTGAAAATATATCATACTTGCTACTATAACAAAGCGAAGCGTTTGATAAATAATTCTTTCAAACGTTATATATTCGAATGCAAACAGTATTATTACATTTAACAGCTATTTTTAATTGGGGAAAGTATATAGCAATGCTCTTATATAGATAATTTGAATAATCTGCTGGCAATCATCCTGTCTTTAGCATTACTGATTTTTTCTATGGCCATTTTTGATTCCCGATTGTATCACGGAGTATTTTAATATATACTTAATGTTAATAACTTTTGTTTCACTGCGCAATCGGTGTCTTTTAAAGCTTTTTGATCAGTTCTTCGTAGCCTAACCTCACTACCTTTAAATTCATGCTCTACACCTTTCTACAGGGTAACCAGGTCATGAGCTAAGCTAGCAATGATATCCAAATTTCATCGTTCGATCTGGTATTATTTAATACGATAGTTAGCGATCTTTGTTTCTATTTACGTATTGCTTGCCACAAAAAACACACTAGTAACATGAACAATATTCTTAGGTTTCAGTCTGACGACTTGTTTAGTTTATAGGCCAGCATTTTCTTTGAACTGATTCATAGCTGGAAGAAACAACCAGCGGTTTTGCAGCAATATCTTTCATATAATTTACACCTACATAACTTTATCGCTATTAGTCAAATTGAATCTGCCAAGCATTCTCTTTAGTTTTTGAGTTGTTTTCATTGTAATCAATGACTTTTTACCCATCACTGATCTATCAAATGATTTTATTCATCCTACCGTTATTGTAGCCAAATTATTTGTATCTAAAGATCTTAGAAACGTTTTATCAAATAATTTTATTTTTACGAAAAAATAAAAATAAAACTATATCTGATATTATTTCTTAAATTTGAAATTTTAAAATATTTTTAAAGCAATATTTCAAATACCAATGTTAAACGAAAAATTCGAGCGTCGATTCTTCGCGTGATTCCTTGAAGCATGTCGCATTGCCCCGTTGTATGGCAGTGCTAAGGCGCTGCGTTAGCCATGTGCGGGCATGTTTTCCCCGTATTTAGAGATTAAGTCTGATTGCAGGTTGTCCAGTTTGCTATGCCAATAAGTTTTTCAGCTAAGCAGGACTAAGGCGGTCGGGTCCGCCAGCTGATGAAGGGGAAAAGATCGCAGTGACCAGAGAAGCGACTCGGCGGTAACAATCGGGATTATTGCATCGGCGGTAACAATCGGGATTATTGCATCGGCGGGTAGTTGTATAGCTAATTGAGTATTGGCGGTCCCCCTGTCGTGGTGTTTTGCAAGCAAAGCGGAAAACATTGAGTCTTCAGTCGCCATCAAGACTGAGTCACTGCATAACGTAGGACTGATCTTCGAATAGCCCCATCCTCAACGGTTTCTGAGACTTTTCGTCTCAGATGTTCTCCTCTTTATTCTGGGCTCGAGCAGTGGCAAATTTGTCTGTTTTGAGGGATATTAATAGATCCAACGTAGCTGTTACAGGCTTCCTTAATCAGTGAAGTGAGTGAGCGAACTTCAGCTGAATCAGTACCTTCCGGGGGACGTGAAGAGCGACTTTTAGGAAACATATCATGCTACCATGCGGTTTCGTCGGAAGGATTCGAGACAACAGCATCAACAAGATTTGCCATCTTTGAAGGGACGCATGCTCTAGCTCCACATGATGTCAGACGAAATATCAGTACGTTTTTGGTAAGCAAGGCCGAGCGTTCTATTAGTTTGTGTTCTCGTACACGGAAATTCTCAGATAACAGCTCAGTGCAAAAAGGGAGCTCGGTGCTTTCGCCGGTGGCCACGGCCGGCTCACGAGTAGATATGGGCGTGTCATTGTTGTATGAATATATAGCAGGCGGAAGTCCAGAACCGCGACATCTTGGCGTTGGACCATGTTTTTGTACCACTCCAGATGGGTTAGCAGCGAAGTTATACAGTGCTCAGTTTTACAGTGCTCAGTCAAGTTAGAAGTCAAGGTAGAAGTTATACAGTGTTCAGTCAAGATACAGTGCTCAGTTATACAAACTGAGCAATGTACCGCCATTAGCTTAATGTGTGTATTCGACTCGATTCTATTGTTGACAGTCTTATTCGGTTCTGCTAAGTCTTGTACACTGGAGGATTTGTGCACATTCAAACGGCGGTTCGATAGCAGCTTTAATTTCGGAGTCGGTTCGGCTGTTTAATGAAGAGTCGATGCGCTCGTTTAGTTTGATATTCAATCCGCATTGAGAATTGATAATTTGAGAACATGTGTCGATCGCAAGTTATTTCTCTGGAGATGCATCTGGGTATCCATTGTCGATAACGGTAAACATACAACTGTCTATGTTGTTTACCTCACCCTCCGGCATTACGTCGGCGAGCGTTTGCGAGCCGACGATCTGAATGGCCCGTGACGATTGTAATTAACTTGAACACTTATTAAGGCCCGCGACGATTGTGTGTTTAAGCTGACGAAATTCGTTTATGCGATTGTCTTTAAATTTTATGTTATTAAATTGTGTGTTTAAGCTGTTAAAATTTTATTATCAAAACTATATTTGAAACTAAAAATTTTAAAACGATTAAATCAATATTTTACAATAAAATTCGATTATTTTATATTTTGATTAATAAAAGTTTAATTCAAAAGAAATTTGTAGAAAATATACATTAAAATACTCATAATAATATTAAGAATCTAATAATTTAAAATATATTTTATGAATTAGTATATTTTATAAAAAATATTTGGTAAACGGCTTTCATTTAAAAAAGTTTCGTTAAAAGATAAATGTTTTTAAATTTTACGAATAATAAATAAACCTGAACTTACAAATGGTAAACATCGGTGTTTTCGAATGCACCGCGCGAAATATTACTTATTTTATTGTGATCGAGATATCTACAATATAGCAATACAAAATTAACAATGATATTGAAATCCAACCAATTTAACGAAATACAACTTTATAATAAGATCTATCTAAAATATAGCTAATACATATGATTGCTGAGAAAGAAACACTTTATGTAGATATTGCATGGAAATCACATCAATTATGAAGCCATTAAATATCGATGTAATGTAAAAAAATAAAATTATTAAATGCTGAAATGCACTCCAGATATAAAGATTGCATCAGCAAAAATATACAAATCGTAATTATTTGAATAAAATGATAATTTACAAAGCCGCTCTTAAATCAATAATGTATAAAGTAACATATTTAAGCATTTGCCATATAAACCAGGACACATAAATCTTATCAATATATCCAAACCATATAATTAATATATATAATTAAAATATTATATCCGTATATCTTATTCACATATTCAATTAATATATCGTATTGAAAATCCCGTATATTTAGAATTAATATATCCAATTCATATGACTTATTTAAAGCCGGATGCCCAATAGAGTGAAATTTAAATTGTAGTTTGCTAAGTATTTACTATTGTTGTTACAATGAATCAAATCCATGTCGAACACAATTCAGGGTTCAAGCATTTGTTTTTAAAGGATTATGACCTTAAAATT